>JBBBVU010000016.1:5255850-5278478 GCA_037177055.1 Atherinosoma microstoma | reverse complement strand
CTGCTGGAGGTTCCTACCTGTTAAAAGGGAGGTTTTCCTTTCCACCGTCGCCTCTAGCATGCTCAGGATGGGGATTGAATCGAAGACTAGATTTGATGCAGTCTGTTGGTTTCCTTAGCTAGGATATTTGTTATGAATTGGCTTGTATGAATCAATGAATGACAATCAGTTGGCTCAAACTGATTGTCTGTGAAGCTCCCTGAGATGACATTGTTGTGAATTGGTGCTATACAAATAAAGATTAAATGAATTGAATTGTATTTTATATGTGTATTTTAACAATGTATTATGATCCAAAATGGAATTATTACATTTCTTTAATAATTGATGCTCAAGTAATCCCTATGCGAAAGAAAATGATAACTCGACTTTTAGAGAATTGGACCAGTTCTAATCATAACTGCCACTTTGATGCGTACAGGTCATTTCACTCTATTGAGAGCCTCCCAAAGCAAAAATGAATAGATAACAAAATAAAAGAAAACTATTTGACTCCTGCCCTTGTCTCTCAAAAACTCAAAAGCTATTTGGGTGCAAACACCTTTATACCTTTATATATTAAAAAATCAGTAAGCACAACTGATAGAAAATGTTTTTGTTAGCAAAAGAAGAAGCAGAGGGACATGTAAACAAATTGACATATAACTAGGACTGAAGTTTAAAGATTTACTTTTGAGAATCCTTTTTCTTCTTTACTTCACTGGGTTTCTTTTTTTTTGTTATTTTTGTATTTTGTTGAGACAAATCTGGTTTCATAAAGCATGAGCTCAGGTGGGAAGTATTAGAGTGGTAAATGATTGATGCACAGCTTCAAAGACTGACGCAACGGTTGCTTCCAGTGGCCGCTCATGTACATGCAGTGTTTTTGTCTCTATATTTTAGTCCTGTACGTGTGAGGCCAGCTGATGGGCAAGTTTAAATTAATCATGATGTTTTACATGAAACATAACAGGAGCACTTCTACAGAATACTTTTCATTCATAACCAACTGTCACATAATTATAGCTTCAGTTTACTTCATCAATTTTCATGCAGAAGAAACCAAAATGCTGTGAAGAAACACAAAATGATGACTCTAACCAAGTCAAACACTTTAATGGCAATTCATTCAAGTAATGTTTGATTTATCAATCATATACATAGAAATGGCTTTGACTAAATGAGCAGAAATACCATTCTTTTGTCTTTGTTGTGATCGTATTTCACAGCTAAGGATGTAGATTTTTCCATGTTCTTTTCTTTTCCTGTGAAATAACTATGACTATGTATGGAACTTGGTTTTGCTCATTGAGCAAAAAGCTCTTTTAAAAACCCATCACATGTAACCTTGCAGTGTTTGATCTGTGTTATATCAATGTAATGTAAGACATTTTCTGTCATTCATCGATATAGCAGCCACACTCCTACTCTTTTAGAGGCATATAAGTCCCAGGTGCATGGTTTAATATATAGAGAGAAGACGCAGCTTAAAGTAACACTGCTATTTGAAAGTGTTTAATTGGAGTCTGGATTTCAAGGCAGCAAACCCAACGGCTGCTTTTATTCTAATTGCCAGCAGCAAACACACTTAATGAAGCGAGTGGTGAAGAGTGTGGGTAAAAGAGTGAGAGTGACCAGGTTTCCAAGGCAACAGCAGTGGTAGCTGAGTAGTGGTTTCATCTTTAGGAAAAAGGCTAAAGGAAAGCAGTGTCTCCCTGCAGTACTCCCTGCAACTCTATAATGAATTTCTATACCGTAATATATTTGTAAAAGTGTTAGTGTTGGAAATGTACGTAGACCTGTAAAGTAAGGCCTCAACAATCCACCAGAGGAAAATTTTTTCTCCAAAACCCAGACTTGTACAGGCCACTTCTGAAGTACACTGGTGCCCCAGCTTAAAAGAAACTCTGCTGGGACAGAGCTTTGAAATCTTGCTGTCTTAAGGTTTGAACAAAGACACAAGCTAGTTATTTCTTTTTTTTTCTATTTTCATGGTTATCTTACTGATATATATTTCTCATGGGCGATGCAACTGTGGGGAATGTGAGTGTTGTAACACTCCCATTTTTGCTGAAACACTGCATTCCCCTTGCCCCGACCCCACTTTTTTTGTGGGATGAAACAAAACTAGAAAACTAATCAAGTGTAGGAGCGCTGCATATGAGACGCACACACACATAAATCAAGCTAGGCTTTTCCATCCTGACTCAGATATATAGAACAAGCATTACTTCTTAAAACTACATCTCAGGGTACAGAGATGCTGGCAGGAAGCAACAAACACCTCCTTCACTGACTTAGTTACCAGGGTGATGAGTCCCACCCCAACAGGGATGGTGACATCACAACTACTTCAGTGGAAAAGACTAGAGATTTTAAATGCACTGCCTCCAGAAAAGACTGTTATCTTACCTTTACAAGTTCTATAGGTCACATTGGCTTGCATTAATCATAACATTTTCACAATCTTAACCCACTGATGATTGTTATCACAAATTTGAGACACACTACATCTGGTGTTTGTTTATTTAATTTCTTATTATTCAACTAATTAATTTGATCTATTTATTTGCTTTTAATCACTTGCATTTTTGTATTTATTTTATGATTTATCTATTATGTATCTTTATTAATTGTTATTCATTTGCTTCATATTTAATTCCATTTTATTTTATTCCAGGCTTTTTCCTTTTTGTTATTTTTTTTTCCTGTATTTATTTTGTTTTTATATACTTGTAAATAAATTCAGGCATTAAGGGGTTAAACTGTAAACTTTAAACTGTAACCAAATTGACAAAACAAACATACAAAAAAACAAAAAAGGAAAAGAAATGGACAAGTTAACGAGAGTTGCACCTAATCAAACCAGCATCTTTTAAAAAATCTTTTGACATTAAATAGTCATTGTTTTGTGTCTGTTCTACTTCACCTGGTAAATAGTTTCTTATGTTCACCACAACATGGAAAGATGTATGTGTACCACAATAAAGCTATTCAAGTACTTTCCCTTGAAACTGTTTTCACGTTGAACACAAATTCCACCCATGAAATTTTGCCATCACTGTGAAGTGGTGTTAAAGAGGTTGTGCTAATTCCACATGTTCCTCTGACATCAGATTGAATTGCTTAATGTGCATCCATCATAAAACTAATTCAAACTGTTTAGCTGAATAATGCTGATGAGTGGTGAATTATTTGCAAATTGAAAATCTTTCAACTACAACCAATGATTTGTGTTGCCACAGCCTATCAGTAGTGTCAATGGGAATACAAGCTGTAATTGCTAAGTTTTCAAATCTTAAATTACTTGTTTCTCCAGCAACTTTTTTTAGTAAATTGTTGTTAAATCTTGACAAAATCAAGTTGAACCAAATGTCAGATTTTTTTTTTCTTTTGTGTGCTACCAACTGAAATTGAACAAGATCTCACCGATCTCCAGAGGCTGAAATCATTGTTCTGTAGCGTTTTGTCAC
Source organism: Atherinosoma microstoma (assembly GCA_037177055.1). Classification (NCBI taxonomy): domain Eukaryota; kingdom Metazoa; phylum Chordata; class Actinopteri; order Atheriniformes; family Atherinidae; genus Atherinosoma; species Atherinosoma microstoma. The sequence continues at coordinate 5,275,026 of JBBBVU010000016.1, read as the reverse complement.
AAACATGCCTTAATAGTTTTGTGTCACACACAAAAAGAGAGAACAAGCTGCAGTGAAGAGTAATTGCTGTACTATAGTTCCATTTAAAGAGAAAAAGGGAGAAAAAAAAGCTCTGGCTTTGATTTCTGAATATGGCCAGTGTGAACTGAAGTGTTTGGTCAGAAGGGTGGAGTTCTGTATTATAGTATGTCATTGATTAGTTATAAACAATGTTCCAGCCCCATACTGTACATTGTCTTCTTGTGTATTTACATTGTCTTATTTTTGATGCCAGTAGAACAAGATTTGGGTCATTACTACATTTGGAGGCTACATGGCCATCCTCTCCACAATGAAAGCAACACCATGGTCATGGCTTTGATGGTGGCAGTTTTCCTGAAGTGGAACTTACTTGTATAGTCATAATTGTGTCTGTATTCTGGTTTGACATCTTACTTTTGCTTTTCTTTTGTGTTTTCAATTGAATAACTTCAGCTCAGAAATTTACGTCTTTAAAAATGTTCTTGGGCTGTGGCCTTAGACTCAGAACTAATACATGCACTTTGCAGTTGTGACCAAACTCGCTGTTTGGGGACTCTTGGTGGTTGTTTCAGAAAATCACATATGCATGACTTTTTTTTGCATGTTCGTCTTCTTCTGTACGTAGTTGTAAGAGAACCTCAGCAAATGATGGAGGGTTCTTATCTTTTGTCCATGCTTAAGTTCTGCAATCAGGGAAACATCCCAACAGCCTCTACAGAACTGTTTTAACAGCTGTCTATCAAATTCATCAGGGGAAACTGCTCCTTTGCCCCTACACTTACATTTTGCAGGGTGCCTATAAACTTAGCAAATGCCTTGTCTCCATCTTCTACTGTGCTATAATCTGAATCAAGGCATGGCAAATAATGATGGTGAAGCTTGTGACCCAAGAATGAAATCTGAGGCTGGCGGTAACAAGCTATCTAATATTTTTCTGGATCGATTCAAGTCAGATAATGCTGGGTCTGCCAGAAGACGCTCTACACTTGAACGCCAGGTTTCATACTCTGCTTCATTATTTGGACGTGGCAATCGGTCTGAGAAGGCTTGAAGATGCTAAGAGGCATAATGTGAGGACTCCTCATTCCTCACTATTTGTTCTACCATGACTTTGTATTTCAGGTGGGTTCATGTTGCTGGAAGCTAAATTTGAGCATAAACTAGCTAGTGGTGACATTTTTTGTTGTATGTTGCTTATTGGTCAGGTTTTGTGCTACTGAGGAAGCAGAGTGCACATCAATGAGAGCAGAACATGCTGGTACTGATGCTTCAATGGACGCAGCAGGATTAATAGTTGACTGTACTTTTAGGGGATTTTGTGAGAAATAAACATGTGAAAGTACATTGTGCAGCCTATATGGTTTAGCATATTAGCTGTAGTTGAAATGCAAGTCAGCTCTCTTCAATACTTTTACCTGCTAGTACTAACAGGTAAAAGTATTGTTGTAATTGCAAGTACTGTAAAAGGCAAAAATAGTAGTATCTAAAGAAAAAGGTAAACGTTGCAAATGTTTGCCTTTATTGACCAGAGAATAATATGCTCGAGATTATGTTGTAGTGTGATGACTACATGATATATAAGCTGTGAAAGTGTAGCCTACAAAAGTAAATCCACTCACATTTGTCGTTCTTAAGTAAATGCTGCGCTAACCCAGCAGAGCCTCGTAAAAAAATTAATAGAAGATTGCGGCTTTCCTGGTAATATTGTTATCAGTGTAATTAATTTATTACTACAATTAAGCCTACATTTATAGGACATAATTCACTTTTTTTCCCCCTTCTCAAACATTCTTTTGTGTACCTCTACACTACTCCATTACTTAATTTGCTAAGCTGTTAACTCAATGTTGTAAAATAGCTTTTCAATATATAGTTAGTCTACACCTTTATAAATGTATAACATTTCTTACCTCAGTTGACGACATGTCTGCAAAGCTATAAGCCATGGTCAGGGCTGCAAATACTTGCTTATGTTCATTTGTGCACGTACAAGGGTTTGCATGTCATGCACAAGCTTACAATGGAGGTTGCAGTTATGCTTAAGATGCATAGATGGTAGTCACTAGTTCAAAAACAAAGCAAATCCATAGGGCTCCTTTAAAGAAAAACTCTTACAAGTGGTGTTTAGTCTTAAATCCAATCTCATGACCATCTTAACGCTTTAACTTTTACACTAAGAAAAAAGCAAGAGAGAAATGTTTCTCTTTTCTTTTGAACAAGAAAAATACAAATAAATGTTTTTTAGCAAATAGTTGAGACAAAAGTTAATAATAAAGTAATTACATTGAAATGGTCAAGATTTGAAACAGCAATGGGATAACAAACACTTTGTTTTGATATTACATACCCAAACCAATTGGTAGAGATTGTTCAGGCAGGTTTATTTTATCAATTCTTTACTAAGATTCATGATGATCACTGAAAAATGTGCTCTACCTAATGGTAGAGCAGGACCACAAAGGGTTAACAACATGAAAAGCTTTATGAAAAAATAATAAAAAACATGATTTGAAACAATTTGAAACTATTGATAGCCTCAAAGAAATTTCCTTATGAAGTGGTCTGGAGTGTTGAAACCAACCCCCTCTGCTTCATGGGCGCATCTGCATGACAGCTTGCCTATAAATGCAAGAGGTTTCAGTGTTATCAGCTTCCAGGCCTGGTTAAAATCCTGCATTAGTTATCCTAGATCGGGTTCAGACAGAGGCCTTTATTGAATTATCCACGGGGGTTGTTGACCTGTATTCAAATCATGTCTGCTTTTAACAAAAAAACAATCTAGTTTTGTTTAAATGGAAGAAAAAGGGGAAGAGAGAGAGCTGTCACTTGGGTGCTAAATCTCTGGCTGGAGTTTTACCATTTGGGCGTCGGGTCAAAAGTCCCTTGCTGTGAGAGGAGTAATTGTTTAATTCCACAATTAATAAAGTGATTAATCTGGAATTGGAGGTTGTTACGGACTCTGATAGTTGAGTGGCCATACATGAGTAAGTGTTTGCAATGCAGTACCAAATGTGAACGCAACAATTGCACTGTAATGAAATTCTGAACTTGGGTCATTAGAATAACAAATCCTAATAATGGATCCATGAGTTTCAATTGATCCATGAGACAGCCTTGAGGTTCATTATCCACCTCAGTCCAAGTTAATCCACGAACAATGGCAGAATTTGTAACTTTAAAATCTTCACAAGTCATTATTTCCATGTTGGCAATGAAGCAAATCCCAGTGAGTTAAATTCAAACACAGTCAAAGATGAAACTGAATCAGAAAAAAACACCTGACCTGTGCAAAGCAGCAGGAGAATTCTCTAAATCATATTTTCCCAAACATATTGCAATAAATGACTGCAACAATGCAATTTTTCTTTGTCCACATTCCACAATGTTCCAGAAATCATTCATTACTAGTTTGAACATTCTTACCAAGAGCAACCAAATATAAGGTTCTTTGGGATCTGTATATGGCTACAGCACAGTGCCATGAGAAAACTAAAGTCAAGAAAATCCCATGAGTAACACAAAAACAATTCTAACATACAGCATTTACACACTGACTTTACTTTTATTAACAGCTTAAAAACTTTATATGAACGAAAGAGCATGCTCTCAAGAGTTAAGACAGGTGAAGCTGGCTTCATTATGACGCTAGCAGTTTGCATCTTAATCATGACCAATATTTCAACTGTTTGACTCACTGAATAATAACAACACAGACTTAATTCAGGAAATGGAAGTCTGCAATACAACTAACAGGTGAAGGTTTACTGTTAAAGTCGATATATTTCTACCTCTCTATCTCAATCGTGAGCAAGGAAGAAACCAGAAATCTCTGTTCACTGCTTTTTTCTGTGTACAGTAAAATGTCCATTTCACCCTAAATGGCGGTTTTACTGTTCACATTAAAATCTCATTAAAACACTTTTCTTGAACAGACTACTGTAAAAAAAATAAAAAACACCTTCAAACTCATGAACATACAGTGACAGATTTATAGTTGTCCTGCATGCTGACAGGGTTACATTAACTTATGCAAGTAGATATTTGTGGCACCAAATCCATTTTAACATGTACAAAATATAACATAAAACCATAAAATATCAAATAAATCTCCTCCTTGTGCTTTATAAGAAATTCAAAATAATTGACAGGTGTAGAAAGCCAGTACTTTCTTGTGGAAATCAATATTTATAGTATGGTACCAGAAACCTTCACTCCACAGACAGTCATCATCTTGTCACCCATAAACAAAGTTGAAGACAACGGGAGACAGAGCCTTCTAGGCAGCAGCTTCACGGCTGTGGAATACTCTACCTGGCTGCTTGAGAGCTCCACAGACTGTGGAGTCTTTTAATAAACTTTTAAAAACATTTTTATTCTCAAAAGTATACTATAACAGCCATAGTGTACTGCATCTCTTAGATAACTACCTATCTAGGGGCCAGTGAACTGTTCTGCCATTGAAAGTGTTGCATGCATCATGTATTTGTGAAACTGAGGAGTCTCCAAATCCCACATGCACACATTAGTTGATTGGTGCACAAATGTAATCCGATCCATACACCTCAGGTGATGCATGTGCATACATTTAACAATTTTTACGCAGAGGAGCTTTTTTGAACATGATAATGTTCTCATCTGTGAAATTGATGTGAAAAATCTGTGTACAAAGTACTAATGTTTGTGCAATTTGTAATGTGTGCATACATCCATCCATTGACTGTACCCACTTGTTCCAATGCAGAATCATGGGGGGGTGGCTTGATTATATCCCTGCAGCACTAGACGAGAGGCAGGACAGGTAGCCAGTGCAATGTTTGCACATGTGCACTGATATTTTTGTGTATTTGATGACATATTTGTAAGTAACCAAAGTTACACACAAAAAAAACAGTTTTCACATTTGTAAAGCACGTATTGCCCCGTTCTTTTCTTTTTTTATTACCATTATTGGATCAATTTTTTTCTCCAGCTCCACTTTACTCATATATAGCACTTTAAATACAACACAGTTGACCAAAGTGCTTGTGTATATCCACTTAAATATATTCAATGTTGTTTTGCATTGATTGTGTCTGTAAAGCGCCTTATGGTGATTTTGTTTTAAACTCACACTATACAGATGAAGCTGAATTGCAGTGAACTGAAAGATCTGATCGGTTGGATTACAGTGCATAAACATAACCAGAAAGTAGTATTACTTAAACCTAACCATCCATGTGAATGGAAACAAATTATAGAAGAAGAAAAAAAAACCTCAGGTCTCTTGCTGTGAGTCTTCTGACTTTCCCTCAACCTCCCCTCTAACTACCTTATGAAGGCCTTCTTAAATGAACACTTTAGAACAATGTAAAGAGTGTTTGCAGCAATTGTGTATCCACACATTGTGCATCCACACAAGTGTTTCAAATAGGATGCCCCATGCCCAGCAGCAAGGGAGAAAAGGGACAAAGTGTAGTCAGTTAAGCGAATGAATCACAATCCAAATTGATTAAAGGAAAGCTTCCTCACCACAGAAACATTATGACCTTGTATAATCCATGATTTTGCCTGTACTAAGAATTGCTAAGTTCTGTAGGGCAAGTTGCTCAGCAAACAGACAAGATCGAGACAGTTTGGAGAAAAGGCAGTGTCAAGCTATGGACTAACAAGTTTTCCAACCAGCTTCGCAACCACCAATCATTACATTCAATCTGATTGATCTCTCATCTCTTTCAGAAGTCTGCCACAGTAACAGTGAAGCTATACTACAGGCATTTTACTCTGCTTCTTGTCAAAGCTTTATTGGATTTGATAAGAACTGAGTCAGTCTCCAAGAGCTAGAAACAACACAAACATTACATATGAATATCTTTGTAAAGAAAGATGTAATCATTGTTGGATGATCAGATTTAAGTGATTCATTGTAAGTTTCATTGTGTTTTATGCCCACATTTTTTAACATTAATACAAGTTTAAATGATATTTCAGTCGATGTCAGCCAAGTACACCGTTAAGTGAATATGATCTGTAAAGCTGAATTATAAGTCAGGCTACTCATGAGATATGTATGGGATTATTGATTCAATTTAACATCTTCAATTTATCATCTTCCTGGCCTCATCTTTACAGGGTTGTCAATTATAACATGATCTCAGATCTCTCATCCTGTTTCTAGGTGACTCCACTGAATAGCAAAACACTTGCAGGAATCAAAAACCAGATAATGGCCATAATACTGAGACAGCGCATCGTTCAAGTCAGATAGTCTCCTGCAGAACATAGATGCATTAATAATTGATAGACAGAAACTCAACATACAAGGCAAAGCTGAGAGGCCCCACACTGGAGAAGTTTCCAGCAGCAAATGGGTCCTGAAGGGTGCCAGTTATGACATCTTTCCACACAGTTGTGAAACAAACAAGTCTAATAGACAAATACAAAAAAATCCAGTGAAAACTGGTAGTGTAATTGTATCTAATGTAAAACCTGAATTGGGATTGCTGAGGTTACAACATACTTGTGAGCAACTAAAAATATTCTTCAGTCAAAATGAACAGAAACTGTTTTTTTTTTTAACAAGTAGTCTGCAGTTGTTATTTCAACAATGGATTTGTTGGGAGTAGAGAACCTCCCCTCCATCACCCACTGTGTTTTAGCTCAAACATGCAACATCAAACACTTCATATTCTATCATAGCAGTCCCTGTCCACTGGTAACGTTAGACACTATCGATAATATTGGCTTTCTCTCACTCCATGGGATGCAAGGAAAGCTAAAATTAGCAGCAAGTTAAAGCTTGGCATCACAGCTGATAAACTCAGCAAAGTTACTCATGCAAGTTGTTTTTGCAAGGAGAGAAATGGAAGTGAACTTGGCAGTGGACTGTTGGGCCTTGTCAAGCTCTTACAGCACTTTCACCTCTCGGGTGCTTGGAGATGCTAATTAGATAAGTTCAGCTAAAGTTGTAGGCTAAATTGTAGTTGTGTTGACTTTTCTTCCACAGATTTTTTGTGAGTAATGCAAACAATTACAGTATGTATTCACAGTAGTTTCTGTCCATATATGCAGGAAATTTTACTATCGAGTTGCTTTTTCCTCTCATTACTTTTGGCCATAACCAGATTTGTCCACAGCTACAATAAAACTGATTTACTTTATAGTAGTTCTAAAACCCTCTGAGTCCCTCTTCAGCTATTTTCTATTAAAACCCAGCAAATAATAGCTCTACAATCAAGTAAGAAAATCATCTGACTCAACTCATCTGCAATATGACAGGACCCATCTTTCACACAAAGATCTCACAAGTCCAGGATGGTTTGCTTGGATACTTTAAATCCTGCATCTCTCTAAGAAAAAAAACATAGATTTTACTTATGCCCTAAACTTGACACAACATGGAAGATGCTAAGGTCTCTCTAAGGGTCTGTTTGAACTCTGGTTGGAGACAGACCTTCGCCCACATTTCCAGTGGGTGAAGGGATGTTACAAGTCCGTCTGCCTCAGCCTGCACTACGCACTATTGATAAGGCCAGTAGGAGCAAGAGTCCATGTACAATACCCATATTCAAGAGCAATGCATTCTCAGGAGACCTGGATGCACAAAGGTCTGTGCTGCTATATGTGTAAATGACCATTCAAGTGCATTTAAGAGAATGTGTGTGTGTGTGTGTTTACTGTTAATATTTTTAACCCTCATAATCCGATTCCATTCCAGTTCTTTTCTTGTAAAAAAAAAAAAAAAAAAAAAAAAAAAGCTGAATATTTGCCTGCACTCAAAGACAAGTTGAGAAGCTAAACAAATAAAAAAGTGATTTCTGTTCTTTCTGATTTGCCAATTTTATGTTCCTAAAGTGTTAACCTCATTGTAACCACTGCTAATATGGTGTTTATTGGAGCAAATCCTCACATGCAATTTGAACTAATACAAAACTACATTGTGATGTTACATAATTTAGAAAAAAAAAGCAACAACCTTTTACACTTTCTGAACTAAATCAAATGTTAGAGTTGCCATTTTAAACCCAGTGTAATGTTTTACCAGTGTTCACTGAGACGTTGTGTAAGAAGCAAGCAGACAATTACTGACTACACAGAAATCTTTATATAACAGTCAGAGCTGCAATGTTCAGTGGCAGTTATGACTGAGGACAATGTCACTAATGAATGTAGATTAACAGGCTTATAATAAGGGGGTGGTTTTATTTCCACTAGAATTAATAAATCCAGTTCTGCTGGCCACTGCAGTTGTTCAGGAGTCTCAGGGTGTCTATTTGAAGTAAATATTACATGGGTGCATTAGTAGGTCAACTCTTACAGGGGTTTAAACATCAATCACATAACCTGAGTGTCCACACAATCTTAAATAATGTGTTTTTTAGCCATGAATGTAGGTGGATAATGGTGGTTGTTTGGTCCATCACTTTAGTTCAGACCAATATAATCACAAAATTAACAGAAAAACACATAATCTGGAGGGAAGAATATATTTCTCCAATGCCTGTGTATATGTGAGCTATGCTTTGTGCATTAATACACCATCAGTATCATCACAGATGTTCCATGATTTTAGATCATGTGATGATAACAAGTCCAAAGGTTTATCTCCTATTTAAGAAAAAACCTTCCAATCAGTATTTCCCCTTTTGATTTGTCCTGCTACATTGATTTATTGCTGCTATATTGATTTTGGAAACATAAAACTTGATAATTCAAGGAAGTGAGATGAATGGTGTGGAACATGTTAGTGTTAATTCAGATAAATTAACAAACCATGCTCTTCTTTCTTTATAAAATAAGGTACTGTCTTCATCTTTGCCTTTTTGGTCATTTCACAGAAGGATGTTTGTAGCATTCTTACTCCTCTCGAGACCTAAAATGAGTCTTGTCTTGAAATTCCATGTGTGCAAAGTAAAAGGAGTAAGAAATAAAAGGCATAATAGCATGTATACACTGAGATTGAAAATGCAGCATTCAAGAGCTGGTATTGGATGGCTATTAAACTGTTTAATCACTCATTTTACATTACTGTAGTTCACACATGATTACATAATGTAGAATCTGTGCAACAAGGATTAGGTCAATTAAACTCACAGCATATGCACCAACAATCAAATGTTACAGGAATGCATCAAGCGTATAAACATCCAGACACTCAATGAGTCGTCTCTAAATGCTTTCAACCAAAAAACAAAAATCTGACTTTAAGTAGGGGCGCATAAACATCTGAAAATTAACACCACAAGACAGCAGCTTTGTAAGGAAGCCTGTGTACTGCATAGTTCATCAGTCCTTTAAATAACTGTTGTTTGTTGGGCTAAGAGCATGGCAGGATTGTGTACTTCTGGCACTTGGTTTTCCTGGATGAAGTGGTGAGCATAGGTCCTGGGACTCTCCTGTTTCAAGCCCTGAACGGTTCTTTCTTAACATTCTGGGGCTTCCTGACTTAGAAATGCGGCGCTGGTGTCTGCATGACGAGAATACTAGTTTGTCTTAATTAGCACAAGAGCAAGACACATTTTACAAAATGTAGCTCCAAGGCTGCAAAAGCTCTTAAAAAGAATGTAACAACCAAACAGTCAAAAGTAATGAATAATAATAGAAAATGAAAGAAAAATCACAGACAGCTTTTCTTTTTTCCCTGAAGTGATTTTATTACAAAGTTCATGAGGACTTACAGTATTACAAGAGAATTTGTCAACATGCGGAAACAGAACGAAGCAGAACACAGGATTTTAACAAACTGGTAAGATAAGACAATCCACTGTTCACAACAAACAAAAAACTGATTAAGTCCTCAGGAGGTGAGAGCCGGTGAATGACTACAGTGCAGGCATAGAACGGCCACATTCACACTGACTCAGCAAAGGTCAATCCAACCAAGGCAAGATGTGCACATCTCAAGAAAACATGTTACAATTTTTATATGCCATCGGCTTTTCTCAGAACTTTTAGAAAGCTTCACTTGTATGTACATAAAACTGTACAAAAACATGGCATCACAAGCATTTTATCCTATATAAATATACCAACGATTAGGATAACAACTAGATTCTCTCTTACAAAGACATATTTTCAAGGCAATTGTCTTTGTTCTAGATGAACTGTGAAAAAATTGAAATGTTCAGTCAATTTCAGTTCATTTGGGAGTGGGCCTTTTGAATATGAACCAGCACTGACATTTCAGAAAGTAAAATAAAAACGAGTAAACAGTTTCTACCAATCATCTTTGGAATTCATGCTAAAATCACTGCCCGCTCAACAGCAGACAGGGGGTTGTGAAGATCTATGTACACTACACCACCAACAGACTTCTCTATTTTTTCACACAACCAGTTTGCTGAGAGTCTTTGATCAGTGAGAAAAAAAACGAATCCCTTGCCAAATTTCATTACGGTTACTTGTCCATCTGTCCACAGAAATGATCACCATACAATACACACTACAGAGGCAAAAGATACTCAAGTGAATTCAACATTAAATCAATGTTAAGTACAAATTAAACATTATTCATCACACTTCAGAGTGTATTTAGGTGCTTTGTGACGTCCTCTTACTTTGATCAAGAAGAAGAGCTCTGTGTTTTGAAGCGAAGTAAACACAGTTCATTCAGCATGAGTTCAAAAGAAAGGGCAAACCTGGTGATATATTCTTCCAGAAGTGAGCAGCAGGAGGTCATTATTGGCCGGAGCGGAAGAGTTCAAGAGACGGGGGGTGGGATAGGCCCAGGCTTGTTTTTGTTTTGCAGACTATTAAGTTCAACCTCCTGTCATTCTATCTGTATCTAAAAACAACAGTTACGACTTATCTGCTAAGAATCACCCTGCTTATTTCATTTATTTGCGATCGGACACAAATCAAAGGACGCATTACGGATTTACTTAAGTAGTACGTAGGCTGAAATTGGGTTAAGATTTAACCCCCAGAGTTGAAACGTGGAAGCAAAGCAGTTGTGAATCTGAATCAAGTCAAAGCTTTCAAATAGATAAAGTTGTGATTGAGGCTATGTGACACTAGTTTTATCACTCGTTGCTATCCTTCTCACTTTGCCATTAATTCCAGGTCAGTGATCTTACCCGCTGCTCTCGGTTGGTGAAGCCAAAGCTCTGAGATGGGCGCTGTGTGGGGGTTGGGTAGGTGGGTGTGTGGTGGTTGGGAGTTAATCACAGTGTATCATGGCTTGTTGTCTGAATTTTATTTCAGTTGCTAAATGGCTTTGAAAATAGCAGAATGTGCTTTTGTCCCCCTAAAGGCAGGATATTCACCAAGCTTATTTAGTCATGGCCATGTCCAGTAATTTCCATATGTTTTCAGTTTAATTATTCTAAACGTAGCTTTAAATGGCAGCATGATGTGGTAAGTGCTGATAAAAATACCCCTTTTAACTGATTGTAGCTCAGTGGGTGGATTTGCATTATCTGGTGGGTGCCCTGTCCTGAGGCTATGCTCACACATGCCCCAGCTCAGGACTCATTACTCACCTTAATTAGGAAATGTCCATTCTACGCTCTTTCACCCTCAATCAGAGACACAATCTCACTATGGAAATACTCTGCAGAGGTGAAAGGTATCTACAAATCTAATCAAATCGATGTTTAAATCAAAGACACCTACTAGCGCTACGATGCTGTAACGCAGGCTAGTGGAGTCATCATTAACATCCAATTACTGACTAATACATAGTGTCCTTCATACATATCCTTCAGATTTACTTGGGAAAATCTTTGTAAAGATAAATGAATCCCCAGGGCATGCCCTATTTTTATTCTCTGTTCAATAGCCAGAGGAGGAACGATGCTTAATAACTTATTAAGCATGTTGTCCTCAATACAAAGAAAATTTTACTTAATTAACAAGAGCTGCTGAAAACCAAGCCTGAGTCTCACTGTCAAACTCTCTTTTCAGGCAGACTTGTATTTGCAGGCATCAGTTACTGACACGAAATCAAATATTCATTCAAAATATTCTTGTAATCTATCTTTATAGGTCCATATTGTCAATTCACTCATTGCTGTGTCTTGTGTATTGAATCCACCACCAAATACTCAAAAAAAAAATATAAATCTGAATGTAGAGCACCCATCTACTTTGATATCAGCATGATATTAAGTTCCATAAGTACTCGGTCTCTCCAGTGGCCCTCAACACTCAAGTGCCCTTTCATTTAAACAGTTCCTCAGGCATTCATTAGATCTACATCAGTTTTTATGGGTTGTGAGAGGAATAGACTACAAGCTGTGGAGGGACGGATTGCGAGTTTAAGGAGCCCATCTGATTGTCACAACGGAGAGGAACCTTCTACGCTGATACATTTGTATAATCTCATACAAAGTGAGAAGCCAATCAGAATGTGTCTGGCGAGTACTCTGCTTCTGGTCATCGTGACCCTGAGGTTCTGTGGCCAAGTCAACCGTTTTCATGATGAACGACAGGTCACAGTGCTGCGAGTCAGTGGAACATAATGTCAGTTTAAATGCTGCCACACAGCTCTCTCCGCCAGTGGCAGAGCTCTACAGGGAGCGGAGGTAAAGGCCATTCTACTATGATTAGGGGTCAAAGGTGTGTGTGTTTGTGTGTGTGTGATAGTGTGGAGCAGATAAGTGCCTTCCACAATATCGAGCTCCACTCCAGGAGATGGTCTCAATCAAGTTTAAACAGCAGCGGTAAAGAAAAGCTTCCATATGCTAAAATTCAGAGGCATTTTTTTTTCAGCTAATGCCAGACAAAAATATATGTAGAACACACCATTCAAATGTATTTACAGCTCTGTACATTAAGAGTGACCATTTCGTTGGATTCCTGGTCAAAAGTGTTATGCCTTCTGATATGGCCGGACTGGCTGTCTATTAAGTTATATCTAGTAATGGCACAAGAGCACTGATCACAACTTCCAAATTCAAGAGATCACTTCACAGAATGGGACTTGCCTAACTACAACAAGAATTAGTTACTACTAAAGTAGCTGTTTCCATTTGCATTTCCTTTTTATCTTTCTGAATTGGATCCATTGAGAATTTGAATAAATAAATGAGTGAGTGCATCAACTAACTTTGTGGGATCATTCATAAATATGCTAATGAATTAATAATTTAGGTCAGAAATGATGAAAACAAGTGTTCATGCCAGTGATTGAATGAGTCATAGCCTATTGTTACCTATGAAACGGCTGTTGGCTTTAGCGCATGGACAGCCTGTTTTTCCCTCTGAAGTGCTTGTATCTTTTCATCATTTGTGGACCGATCAGATGATTTTTGTTCCTCACAGGTAAATTTCTCGTTTCGGAGTGTGGGCAGAAGGGGATGTGGGGGGGAACTCGGAGGCTACGCTCAGGGGCATCTCCTCTAAGGGGCAGTCCTGATTGGCGTCGTGACCACTGTTGGAATAGGCACTGCGGGAGGGTGGAAGGCGCGACCGGTGCTCCTCGCCACCCAGCCTGGCGCTCCCATTTGCCAGGCGTCCCAGGCTCCCTCTCTCCTGGTAAGGCACGAAGGTGGAGAGTTTCGGGGGGTTCCTGGTCTTACGTACGGGGGAGGGATGCCCAGGCATCCAGCAGGCGTCTGAGTGGCCCAATTCGCTGCACTCGGTTGTACAGTTTCCGGTCATTGCCACGTCAGGGAGGGAACGGATATCTGTGGGCAGGTGAGAGGAAACAGCATCATCAAAGAGAGGCTCAAAGTCATAAACACTTGAACAGTATTCATCGGAAGAAAATAAAGTTATATAAATGGCATTTCTAAGCAGAAATGGTGTCATCTGAAACAACCCATGAAACCCTCTCCCCTCCTTGAGGTCTTTGCAGCTGTTGCTAAGCAGTCAGCAGCAGTTGCTATGTAGCTGTCGCTATGCACTGTGTAATGAGTGCTAGTGTGTGTCTAGTCCACAAGCTGGTGTGGTAGATGCAAGAGACAGCCTGCTGTGCCTATGTCACTTAGAAGTATCTGACAGGAGATTGTCTGACATATTTGTAATAAATCATCTTATTGTTAAAATATTCCAGAGCAATATATTTTAGTGCACGTAATTTACATGCTGTAGATGATTCACTAAATATGTATAAAAAACAAAAGACTTGGACAAAACACAACAGCCACACACACCAGAGACATGCAGGGTTTGGATACAAAAGGAGTAGTTGGAACCCCTGGGGGGAGAAAACCCATTGCTGAATGAGTTATTGATTGACAGTGCTGAAATGAGTTCCATGCCCTTGATTATTATCCATTTTTTATTCAAGTGTTCCTAATTAAATAAATGGGTCTATGACCCAGTGACCTCATTTTAATGAACAAGCTGAGGAAGCTCCAAAATAACTTTGCTTAAGCTATCGCTCAAAAATATCACGCTTCTAAAAAGCATTAGAGAACCGCTGTGTTTGTTCACCAGAAATGTGCAGCTGGTAGCCAGCAGACTTGCTAAGCAGCACACCTGTTGACAAGCTAAACATACAGCCCAGATTAAATGGAAATACCACTCAATTTATCTTTGTTATCCCTTCAGATTCATGCAGGGACAGTCAGATCAATGTCTGAGAGAAGAGCACACAACTAAGATCTGCTTCTCTGTGATGTCACCGTCATGTAAAGTTCTGATTGCTGTGATGAATGCATTACTGTAATGCCACAAGGCTGTCCACACCATTAGAGAACATGTCCATCACAAATGCTCTGTCTTGTTCTGTGGCGGCAGGGTGTAGTGTGAATGAGAGTAAAAAGTATTCAGAAAGAGGGCTGAGAGCTTAGTGCTGCACTCACACAACAAACGGAAAGATGTTGCTGCATGTGAATGATGCAACCACAAGAGATGACGTATCAGAGGCAGTTGTAAGAGTTCACAGTTAATAGAGAGAATGCCAGCTTGACAGTAAGCCTATGAGACATGCCATCAGTATTGTGCTCATGACCAGTGGCAAGATAATTAGCCCACAAAATGTCAGACCTTTGAGGGTGGAAAAACTGCATTTGGTTCACGAAGGCTTCAGTCAATCAAAAGACAAAGTGAGAAAGCGGATGCGTTAAGACTTTCAGCTGCTTTACTGTTAAAAAAAGACAGAATGGAGTTTCTTTTTTTTAATTTCATTGTCCTCCCTGGTAACAATTTTTTTCTTCTCATGGGTAATCCAAATACAATTGCCCTATTGTTTATTGCAGAAATAAAAATTGGACGAAGAATGCATAGCTTGAGCTATTGTTGCAGTTAATCTCATTGTTCCTGTAATCCTAAATAGCTAGATGTTTAGGCCATTTAATGCATTTATTTTACAACTGAACAATGTTCTGTCTTATTCATGCTTAATTCTATCATTATGCTTAAGTAAATTATTCCTTCTATTTACTAGGTCACTGTCATTCAGCAAAGATTCTTTTCAAATGAACAGACAATACTTTTATGACTAATTTAGAAGAAGTAAACACAAAATAGAGCTACATAAAATAACGGACAACCAAGGCAAGATGTACATGTGTGTCTCTGTGTGTGCACGTGTACTGTCTCATGGATGACAAGCAGAGTTTCATTTTCTCAGCACTGCAAAGAGAGTCGTCTATGTGCATCACAGCAGCAGAATGGACTCTTGCTGCAATAGACGCTCACGGAGAGTCGGAGAGGGGTTTGAGGAGTGTGCTTCTAAGCACGAGCACAGCCATGTAGGCATCTACCCCAAAAGGATTTCACACTTGATTAAAACCTCTCCACAGCTTTCAGGAGGTTTACGCCTCACCAAGAGGCCTCCTATTATAATCGGCACAGCTTCACATCTACAGTACAAATCAGAGTACGGGAAACAAAAAAAGTACATTTAATGGAGGCTTCATGAAACATGTCACACGCCACATTTGAGCATGTTTCTGTCTTTATGAATTAGAAATTGCCATTTAATGTGCGCATGTGATCCGGTATGCATGAATAGAAGGATGCCTCACTCGTACTTAGCTGCTGAAAAGCACAAATTTCTCTTTTAGATCCTATAAAAAGAAAAGATTTAAAAAGAATTTAAGGTTAACTGATTGCCATATCTTGACTATTTTTCAGGCTGGTAATTGACTTCAGGTTCACTGGGTTTTGAAAAAAAAAAAAAAGATAACTTGGACTTATCTAAAGGAACGTCAAGTAAAAGAAAACATGTTTTGAAAAATGACACCATGCACCAGTGACAAGAATCCAAATTGCTCATGCTGAACCTTGTTCGTCATCATCAGGGGCCATAAAATCAGCGGTGACAGCTAAATACACGTTTAACATGCCAAATCCATGTCATTTTTCTCCATCGGTGCCAAAGCACATATCCCACGTCATCTAGAGGGAACATACATGCTCTCCTGCCAGCAATTTTAGTAGGTCATTACCTTGTCTATTTGTTTTTCAACCACATTTCATTTGATGTTATTTAAATGTTGCTTAAAGAAAGAGCCTGATGTTAACAGACCATTGCACAAATGAAAAAAAATCTATCTTTAACTGCAACCTGCCGTGTTGCTACATCTGTTTATTATCATCCTTTCATCCAGTTATTTCTATTCACAGGTCAGCTCACAGCAGTTTCTCCAACATGTAATAATGCATTGGTTATTATGTTGTTCTCAGCATGTCATGATAGGATGCATCTTTTTGTGAAAGCACAAGTTTTTACATTTGCTTGGGCTGACCTTTCTGTCACGCTCAAATCCATTTCCACAAAAAGATCAATACTGATAATTATACTTTTGTGTCTGCCTTTTGCTGTGGCCATTAGCCATCTGTAGCTGTAGTGCAGACCACTTATGTTGTGGCAAACTCCTGTCCACTCTGCAAATGAAAACATACTCCCACACCAAGCTGAAATGATTGCTGTTTGAATATGGATGTGATAAAGCAAATGAGTCAAACTTGGGCTTAAAGACCAGCCAACAGCACTGTGGGGAAATTGGTATTTTCACATACACTCTACCCTTTATACCTGCTGTACCTATATCTGAAATAAATCTGCTCATTCTCTGGAACAAACCCTTTAGAGTTTATAGTCTTTTATGTCATGGATGGATGGCTAAGGTAGCCAATGGAAAACCGATGGACTAACCACAGGACTATTACGCCAGTGGCTGAAATAGGCTGACTGGACTTTGAGAGCTTGTCATTTGGTTTTGAAGAGCAGTGACTCAATGACATTTCCTCCTCTCTACCCAGCACAATTCTTACCCTCTACACTCAAAAAATAGACTGCACCTGCCCCTTTTGTCCTGTTATTAGGGACAGTCCCATCTGCTTGCTTAAAGCAAAAGTATTTAAAAGATAACCATACATTTCTACCTTCTCCCACCTTCAGCACTACAGCAGCAACTCACAGTGGACCTTAGGAAAAAGCTTCTGAATGCACCTTAACTGCAGTAGCAAAACATGCACTCCACAGTGCAGTTACAGAGTGGGGGTACACGCAGAGCTTAACCCGCTGGCTGACAGATACATGTGAGGGGTGGGTTTGCATGCTGCTTGCATCAGGGTGCCAGTGGGAGGTGTTGAGTGTCTGAGGCAGGCTTCCTCATCGTCTGATCCCCTGCCCACGGGCATGGGGGAAGCTGCCTCTTCCTGAGATTTCACACTGCTCCTCTCTGTTTGATTGCAAATGCTGCCTCTCCCCACCGGCTGCTTTCCAGCGTGCGCGCCACACCACTATGATCGATGGCTAACAAATATGAGAGAGCCACAGCTCATGGAGGGATAACGGGGGAGACGGTCATTAATGTTTGGGAGAGGGAGATAGGTGTAAATTGTGTATTTGTGTCCCCTGTGAACAGTTTATGTCGTCAATGACTAGGGAAGTTCCAGGGAACATCAGACAAAAGAAGAAATCTCTGAGCAGACAAGTCGTGTCTGTGGTGGGTATCAATATAATAACTGGGTGTGAATGCATTCTGTGGATGTCATCCTCTGTGAAGAAAAACAACAAGGGTTTTGTATTTATTTAGCTGTGACATGTCAAGTCTTGTTATTCAAGTAAGCAGCATGCAGAAGCAACCAAAAACATTATTTTTTTCTTTTTGCCCCCTGTGGAAGGGTACTTTTTTTTTTAAAAGAAAGAAACTTGCTACGTGTGCACAAACATAGTGTTGACATGCACATTTTCCTTGTTCATTGTAACAGAAAACAAAAGAACATTGGGGGTTGGGGGTTGGGGTGGGTGTTGGTAGCTGTAGAAATGCACTTAAATATCTCATCATCAGAACATGTAGGCGACTTTGTCACCTTATCTAGACAGAAAATGATGTGTGTGATAAAAAGCAATCAGCCATTGCTTTCTTTTGGAAAGTCTTCCAAAAAGCATGGCTTTTTTAAGTCTTTTAGTCTCTAAAAAGAAAATACAAACAGAGTGGATCACGTTATAATCCATAAAGGGAATTCTGTCTTCTTGAAGTGCAAAAGGTTAAATGTTTTGGTGGACACAGGTTAATCAATTCTCAGTCAAGCTGTCCACAGGAGGTGATGGCAGGAAAAGAATTGGTTCGAAGCACAAGTGTCAAAGTCTCCATCAGAGGCTCAGTGAGATCTAAATTCTTGGCTTCCTGAGCAGGCGAGCCGCTTGCTGACAAAGGTTGATGAGTGGACATGTCGGCCAGAGGCACATCAGGAAAAGATGCTGTAGCTGCTTCAGTGGGTGCTGGTGCACCTCCTGTCAGATCTCTCGCCATCCACCATTTTGTATTAGAGTTCTTTTATTTGAAGACTGCCTTTTGTATCACTGCATTTGACAAAGCCTTAGCACCTGCTGACAGATCACGCTATGCACCAGCTCCTCCAATTGAGAAGCTGATATGCGGTGTGATATGTCAACCAACACTAAGGCTTTGTCAAACTGTAACACATATATGAGGCTTCTTCAGATAAAAGCGATTCAAAAACATCGGGAAAGGACTGAGAGTAAAGTGTGCTAAATGATGATATAGTTCCTTTTCGAGTAATGCAATTGTTTCTCAACTGGTGCGGAGAGATGTTTGTGAAATGCATGAGTGGAGAGCAGCTTCATGCCTCTGACCACTGTTATATGTTTGACTTGTAGGCCAATTACTGACTGGAAATTGCATTCTGAACCACAACAACACAATATTGATTCAATGCACATGCCGATGGGGGGGGGGGGGTTCTTTCTGATGAACATTCAGGTTTCAGTATTCTAATTTTCCTTTTCAAATCCAGTTCAAACTACACCAGTTT
>JBBBVU010000016.1:5242054-5255750 GCA_037177055.1 Atherinosoma microstoma | reverse complement strand
TTACTCTTATTCCCATCACTTACTTGAACCTCCCCCCCCCCCCCCCCCCCCCCCCCCTTTCTCCCCTTCCCCTTCCCCTTTTTGTTGTTTTCTTATTTATGATGAACATTAAGGTTTCAGTATTATAATTTTCATTGTCAAATCCAGTTCAAACTATACCAGTTTATATTTTTGTGGTCAAGAAAATGGACAATACAATATATGCTTTAATATAGATGTACTTTAAAAGTTAACCTTGTGAAGAAATTCTGCCTTTATCACTTTATGCAAAACTTTCATTAGAACACCTAAACAGCCTTGTTCTTTATGGGAGAACTACAGAGACAGAGTTAGATATGAATTTTGAGCATGAATAGCATTAGTTAGTCATCAATGCTTCACTCTAAATGGAGAAATTTGCATTTGCTCTTCGGGCTAGTGCAGGTATTTTATTAATGTTGTTCATTTAAATCTTTACTGTGGGCACACATGATGAAGGTTTAATACTAAACAGAGGGATCTCGATTAGGATTAAAATGTAGCATTAGAAAGAACATCTACTGCTTCATAAATGTTTTAAATGTAACTAAAAATAAAGTTGATCAACACAACACACACTTTTTATTCTTCTCATCACTATGGCATTGTCATGTAAAATCACAAGTGAGAGATCTAAGAAGGAGAAAATTAAAGGAAAGGCAACATGATGAGTATTCTTTTTTTTTTTTTTTTTTGGCAAATGGTTTTCACTATCTTGTAATATATTTACACTTGACTGTATAATCACATTTAAGCCCATTGTGCTTTTTCCTGTCTGTGTTTCTCGCACTCCTGAAATAGGAAACCTTGTATTTCCCATTCAATCTTTCTGTAATTTAATTAGAAAAGCTCAAGGAAATGTAGAGTGAATCCCTGTAGTGTGGGATTGTAACTGGACACTATATAGCTTCTTTTCCCAATACCAAGTTCATAATTATTTTTGGCACAAGTTATGGAAGAAAACAGCATCATATTTTATCTTGAAATAAAGTACTCGATTAACTCTGCTTTTGTAAATTTAATATGGATGTTTGTGGGTGATTTTTTGATGCAAATCTGTTCATGTACAACATGCAAGACAGTGCTGGTAGTGAAGGCAGAGCTGTGATTGGATGTGAAATACAAGTTAAGGTACCTGAACTCTAAATAAAAATTAAAGACTGATTTGATGGGAATTTTGTCATGATAATTAAAGCAGTTTTTTATCACCCAATCCATTCTTTGATTATATCGTAACACTTGAAGAGACACTTGCCTTTTCATTTCTAGGGCCCAAATGTTCCTCTTGTCTGAACGTCTTTTTCTTCGTCCTTGCTTTTCAAGCTTTCTGCCTGCTTTAGGCTCTTTCTGCAGCCCTTTAACAGTCACACTTCTCAATGAACTTCCCATTCTAGGTAGATGCTGTTTCATTTAGCAAACGCTGAAAGAAAGCCTGACAAATCAGTCTCCAGTCTGTAAATGTTTGTTGTATTCAAGCAGTTTATTTCCTTGAAGTGAATTTTCCTTGAGGCATTTGCAGTTTCATGCTTTTGTCATGTTACGTATCCAGTATGTTGAAAGGAATGTAATGGTTCTACCACACCAAAGAATGACATTGGTAGTTTGATTTTCATCATTTGAAAAAAATAAACGCCTTCCTTATACATGATCTCCATCTCGTCTTATCAAAGAGTAAATGATTTTCCTCCCAGGATTTTACCCAAGAGTATATTCCAATGCATGCCTTTCATGCTCTCTATCTTTCACTGACTGATCTTATTGACATGTTAAATGGAAGTCTTCCATGATCCATTTGTTGTTCTTCCTCCCCTTTCGATCGAGACGTTATCTCGTTGCTAATTCTGCCTTTGATCTCCACAGCCTGCTATGTGCAACATTCAGAGTGCTAACATTAGCTTCTAATTACCCTAAAACTTCTCAGAATTCTGAACACAACATAGGAGTGGTACATGTAGTTTGGAAGAGTTGGTCTGCTATGAAGCACCATATTTTCCGACTCTTCTGGGCTACACAATCTCGCCTGTGGCCGTGGTGTTTCTATGACAGCCTTTATCATTTGGTCATATATCACATCCTTCAAGCAGAAACCAAGTGGTCAGGCTCAGATTTATATCACACTACTGTGCGGTCTGGATGTATTACAGCTGGAATGCACACATCAGCACAACTGATACAAGGAGATAACTGTGGTTAAATTAATACAAAGTGCAGATTTAGATAATACTGTCACAGGAGGTAGATCATTTCCATGCCCAATATGGACAAATATCAACATAATCTTAGAAAATCCGATCTTTAGCCTCATGTAAGCAGCCCATGCAGAGGCTAAATAACCACCCCAGAGAGGCAAAGCTTTATTTGACCATTTACTGCAGATAGAGAGTTGCTGCATGACTGACAATTCTCTGGGAAAGTCAGCACACTAACATGGTCGGATGGAAAGCTCCGTTCCCACAATGCTCTGAACAATACAGCTATGTGTTTGGAGCAGGACAATTCAAATTTACAACATGATGGAATATGAAAATTGCCTTTTTTGTAGCAGAGAGGCAACAGGAAAAGAAGAGCAGCAATCTCTCTATGCTGATGCACCCACTATGCTCTCTGCCAGGCAATAGCTTTTCTGTCAAGGCTTTGATTAGGGAAAGGGGAAAATAGCACATGGGATCAAGAATATCCTTGAATGTATAATTTTAAGGGAAACTGTAAATTTTAGCCTTTAAAAAATATGAATTTAAAGAGAAGCACAAAACACAAAAGGCAGCAGGGGGTCATCAAGGCGGCTTTTGAGGCCAGTAGGATTCCTCCCTCCCCCTCGTCTTCCTTACCGATCTTTTGCATTCACTTCTGAGCATTTGGTGGAGAACAGTTAACGTTAATGTTTTTTGATGTTGTTCAAATCCTCCAAACGAGAAATCAATAAGTACAATTGTACCATTAACTTAATATTTGCTCTAAAATAAAACAAGTATTGGAGAGAGGTCGGAACATCAAGGAAGAGTAGTGACCAGTGAAGACCACACCTGCACTTTAATGCTTTCCTGACTATTAAAGGAGCGTTAGGACAGCAATATAAATGTTTAATTGTAAATGTTGTACACTGACAGAATAAAAACTACATTATAAGATGATAACATTAATTTTTTATGTACTTATGTGCTAATGGGGTCACGCAAACAACAGTTGTCTGGGTCAGTTTAGACATTTGACTCCTTGTTTGAAAAAATCACAGAGACTTTAAATAGTTCTGCTTTAGCAACACTGCTCTTTTTCATTATGTTTTGCTCTGCCATGTGAATATGGTTTGTTGTGAGCTGAACAGTGGTAATCAACTGAGGAGACCAAAGCAAAGCAATAACAGCAACAGAGTGGGAAGCAAATGGATGACAAGATTAAAGATTTGTGTTGTTTATGCTTTTTTTTTTATTCAAGTGTCTTCTCTTGCCATCTGTTTTTCCAGTGCCTGTGGTGGGCAATATGTTTCATGGCTAGCCTTTCTCCAGGCTAGACAACGTTTCAGTCGACAGCTCATCAGGATAAGTGACAAGTATTGGGGCCTTGCACATGGCATGACCATCTGAAAGAGAGGCACCCAAAGGGAAAATGGAAAGAAAAAATGAAAAAGTGAAGTCCTTTTTGTACAGAATTACAAAAAAAATTAAAGCTTTAAAAGTCCAAACTTTAAAATTATAAAAGGATGCCAGAAATGCTTAGAATTGGTGAAATAATCACTGAAATGCTGCATTGATCAAAAACTCTGTTAACCCTAAGTGAAAAAAAAAAAAAATCAATTCAACATGCTAGTAAAATGCCAGTTATGTCACCTAAATGTGTAACATTGTAACATGCTTGGCCGTGAAGAAAAATAAGACTAATTCAAGTAATTTTTTATTTAGTTTAAGGCATGCTGACTATTCAGTGAATTATAAACTTTGTTAACACAAAACTGCAGATTAACAATTGATTCTTTCACAAACGGCGGTAGAGGAATAGAAAGAGAATAAAAAAAGTACTTTTAGTTTTTATTTTGTTAAGAGGACTTTTTTTTGTTTGACTGGATCTAGTCCTCACTGAGTTTGTAAGGTCCTTAAACTGCAGGGAATTCGGAGATATCTGCAAGAAAGCCTTAAAGCCGGAGCGGCCCAATTCCTTGGAGACTCTCTGGAAATAAAGAAATGCATGTCAGACCCATACAGTACAATTCTAGTCCCTCAAGTGCCATCCATCATTGAAGGGCAGAACACTAGTTAGAGGGAGGTTCAGCGGCTCACACTATGATGGAGAGATGACCCCCAGGGCCTTCCTCTGACGCCGGCTCGAGCTGCCCGACCAAGTGAGGTTGAAGTGGAACTGGCCCCCAGCCAGCTAGCCTCCCAGATGCACAGCGCTCTACCTGCTCTACGAATCACATCTGGGGTGAGACCGGGTAAGACCCACTGAGAGCAACAGAGCTCTACCTCCACTTTCTATTTCTGCCTCCATAATTATCCTTAAAGTTTCAACCCAACATCCCCTGGACCTGCTGGTGCATACTCAGCTAAAAGAAGCATCTCCTGTGGATCTGAGCGGCAGCAAGCTGATAAAAGAAATTTTATTCCATGTGTCTTTATAATCTAGTACTTTCAAGCCCAAATTTACACACACATTACCACCTCCAAACCTGCTGCTTCAGCACGCTGCTGCCAAGACTTACTGGCATGGCAAGAGTAGAGAGGGTACTATCCAATTTTTGCCCAAGTACAGAGAGCCATCCACTTTTGTTAGCGTAATACATGAGCACATCTAAAGCTTAGGGATACTGGCTTAGGCATACTGGCTCACTCATTCATTTTACAGGCTTAGTGTTAACACCGGACATGTTCAGTGGCGGCATGGTGTTAAAAGCACTATTTATGGAGCCTAATGTGGGCTTATATGCATGTACTTTTCTTTCTGTCCGCAATTCTGAACCCTTTTCTGATTTTTCATCCATGTTACAGTTGGATAAGATGTGAGTAGCTTGTGAAGGTCTTAACTAAAATGACAATACCAAGGAAAGTGTTGGTAGGAAACTGTTTAAACATCTTCAGCTTGATTTCTTGTGATTTTGATGCCCTCATCTTTTCTTTTTTTTTTTATTCAGATATCTATTTGTGCTTTAATAACTTAATAAAACTGTTGTCCTCTTTTCCCTTTTTCTTTTTTAAAGAAGTCGTATCCCAGAAGACAACAATAAAGAAAATGGCCAAGTCCATGATTCAAAGTTGAAAACATTAATAATAATATTGCAACAAAAAAGAAAACACTGACAGATATTAAGACTGCAAGAAAGCCTAAAATAAATTTCAAGTTCAGACAAAAACATCCTTTTATCAGTGATGTTATCACAGTTAGCTGGACACAGTGATGAAACCGCAGAGAAATCACTTTCATGTGTAAAAGACGGTATGAAATGAAATGAGAAGGGGAGATTTATTGGGATAATGGGGCTTCTACTATAGTTCCATTTCGATTTCTCATGTGGCTGCAATCTCTGCCACACAATAATTCAGTTCACTCTGTAAGACAATAAGCCAATTCCATACTTTGCTGTAGTTAATGGTCTGAGATGTGATAACATGTCACAAAGTGCCTTTCAAAGATCTGGCCCGTCTGCTGTCATTTGACAACTACTGTAATGTGTGTGGCCGAATGTGGGTTTGGGTGATTGGTGTCATTGTTGGTGATCATGCAAGCGAAAACACAGTTTCTACTTCAAATTAGCCGAATGGAGACACAGTTAAAAGTATGACGCCTTGACACATCATCAGTGCCACTGGATTCAGCGGCATTGTCCCATGAAGTAATTTGTAACAGGACTATAGTTTGCCACTGTTCATGGTGTTGAGCTTTATCCAGGTTAGATAATTTAATTCTGCTCTAGTTAGGCTATTCCAGTGACCTATTTGCTCTGTAACAAACAATCGAGTGGTAGCAAACAGTGGCAGTTCATGTGAGCAAAGCATAATGCTAGAATAGGCGCAGGATTACTGGAGTATTATTCATGGCATTTTGCCTAAGGGGACCACTTCTAAGGACCAGCAGAAGCCTCCACGAAACGGCCAGTCGCATGACCTGTCCCTTCTCGAGGTGGTGGCAGCTCCAGCAGTGGTTGGCTTTGGTCATGTCACTGGTTCAGGTTTACATAGACTAATTCACTCCATAGTGCAAACAGCCAGTCACACTGACAAGGCACAGTGCCTACTGTTTGAGGAAACCCACTCCCCTGCATCAACATGCTGTAATGGCACCCCAGCAGTGACCCAAGCTGGCAGTCATGGAGAAAAACAAGGCCCATTAGGTTGGCATTCTGCCACTCAGTCTACAATGTCTTTCTATTTGTCAAAATAATTCTTTATATTCTGAACAAACAAAGTAGATGTTCACAGGAACTTCATAATGCTAATAGAGTAATGGCTAGAATAGCAGCACCCTGTCTGATTCTGATAATGGCAGGCACTGAAAGCAGAGGAAAACCCCTGATGGGAGTTGAAACGGGACAAATACATGACGCTACAAGCATCATCTGCGGGATCTAAGGCAGAGGAAATCAGACAGCATTACTAAAGAACCTCATTATCATGCAAATGCCATTTATTCCATTTTATCTCACCGTTCTCAATAGCCCATATGGCAGTGAGTCCGCACAGAGGAAGACACAGGGAGAGACCTCATGCTGGGCAAGCGGCCACATCAAAATTCCTCCATCTGTGGTTGATTGAGTTTTGCATGTGTGTGCGAGTGTGAGTGCATGTTAGTACCTGTCTTCAATGCACCTGTATCAGTGCTAGCCCGCGCATCACAGCCAGGAAGACTAACCACTGATCCCAGGAAGATTGATTATTGTCGAGGTTAAACCTGACATGACGGGACTTCTGGTCAAACTAGCCACCCAGGAATAGAGAAGAGGGGCATCATGGTTGCTGGATGACTCGTACACAAAGTTCTGGGGCAGCAGGAGGTTAAACTAGGCTATTTATGTTGTGTGTTATGTGACTCCAAATGTGTTCTAATGACCAAAATTCCCTTACAGGCTGGGCTAACAACAATGTTGTATAAAGGAGGGGGTGTCATCAGAGTATTCCTTTTAATACATAATTGATAGAGGCAATTAAAAAAACTACATGGCATTAAATCAAATCAACTCTGGCATTAAAGAAAACTGATACTGTCTGATCACCTTGTATTAAAAAATCTATTTGATACTGATGTGAATTTTGGGTTTTAAAATTGTATTTCTTCCAAATGATGCTAAAAAGTATAAACTAGCAAAATTTCTTATCAAAATCTCCCCAGAAATACAGTAGATGGACAGATGGGACAGAATGTTGTTGGTCTGATTTCCCTGTGCATGACAAATCATGCATCTTGACAGCAACCAGATATATAAGATAAGCAGTTTTCATGCTGTGTGAAGCAATCAATTTAAAGGGAATTACAGAGCTCACTGATTATGATGAGAGTCTATTAAAGTAAAATAGCACTGTAATCAAAATGATTTACAGATTTAGGTTGTGACGCAACACCCTCCACTGCAAATAATAAACACACAAATGCATGCAGGGATGCACATACACACATACAGGCGTGCATCCAATGGACATGCAGTTTTCCAAGCTACATGCGTGCAAATAAGAGTGGAAAATAAACATGGGGAGACTGAAATGGAGTGCACTCTAACAGCCTGGAGATAAGAATTAGGAAAAGTGGGAGGAGGGAGCAGCTGCTCAGGCACACGAAAAAAAGAAGGAAAAAAAAAACCTCCAGAAATTAACTGCTGCAGATCAGGCAGCATACATGTCATATTTCAGAAATTTTATTACTGTAGTTTAAATTTACTCTTACTTCCAAAGCCAAGAACCATAACCGAAATTGTTGATGTCTACATCAGTGAAGCTGAGAAGCTGTTACAGACCACACACATACACAGACACATACATTTCTCTTTTGAGTTCACCAGTCAAAGAAACCAAAGTCATATTATGTAAGTTTGCAATAGTCTTCAAATGACAGCAAACACAGTACTCCATCTGTCACAGAAAATCACCACTAGATAAAGATGAACTCATAACCAATAACATATTCAGTTAATAAACCACTTCCAGAAATAATATTTGTCATAGATGCTTGCCAAAGATAAAGGAATTGCTCAGACCATTGAAACGAAGAAACATCCACTATCTGTAACTGCTATCATTTTATTAAAAAGCCAAACTAAGATGGATTCTGAATCACATCATCTTCTCCTGCAGGCCACTGGAAATCTCAAAAAAATTTAAATTTGCTAGTGTCAAATTTCCACCGGTATGACAAAAGACACATCCATGTCGATATTTCTGGGGCCCAGTGATGCAAACGCTGACAGTCTGGGGTTCATACATTGCTTTTTATCCAACTTAAATGGAGTGACAGATTATGCTCACCTCCCCATTTTTTGCCTGTCAGTCATCTTTACTGCAATGAATAAAGCTGTGCAGTGGTACAACCTGTCACTCTGCCACTCCACTGCTTAAAAAAGACTTCATGTCACTATTCAGGTGGAGCTGGGGAGGAATTCCTCTGTCTCATTTGATTTTTCTGTCTAATCTCTCAATTTATGTGGGCTTGCTGTTATTTCCCTGATGTGGGAATCATATTTTAATTAGGTCTATCCATGGTTAGTAGTTCTTAGCGTCTCCCTGTCCTATGTGCTCATCCTGTGAGCTTTGCTTCTTTGTCAGGGGCTTTGAGTCCCTGCTCCCTGTCACAATCTCACATCTCCCCCGTCTTGTGCCACCTTTTCATTCTTTAACTGCTCCATCTCCACTCACAATCTTGATCTCCTGCCGATGACAACAAAGAGCACCCTGCTCCACAAAAAAAAAGAAAAAAAGAAAAAAGTACAATGTTCTGCAGATGGGAATAACACAGTAAACAGCCCACAACAAAAGAAACAAATGAGAGGAAAATGCATGTATTTCACATCCTAAGAGTGATGTAGAAAATGGAAATGGTCAGCTACTGACTCCTTGGTGACCAACAAGCCTGTGTATGGAATGACTAAATCTATTTAACGGGATGTGAAGCAATCTCTGACCTCTACAGGGCCTGAGGGAAAGGCCTTGTTGGCAAGACTTATCCTCTCCTGCACATCCACCACTGGCTCCATTCTTGAAGCATGGTGCCACTAATTGACTCAAACAAACATTTACAATAGAGATGAATAAATTAACTAATGAAACCTAATGCAATTGTCAAGTAAACAGGCGATGCATCACAATGCAAGATGCTATACTAATAATGGGACACTTCATCTGCTGTTCTGGCATGATGATGACACATTTTAGCCTCTCATCCTAAGAAGGCTGTCATTCTTCCTCACTTTAGAAAAAAAAATGTCTTTGCACTTCCGATATGCAGTAACAATGGATAAATGTCAGCGTTGATGCTGAGCAGTAATTTTATCGACTCCTTGCTGATATAAGACTTTGAAAGCCTTATCCTTAAAATCCATACCTCATGTATAAAAAGTAAAGCCCTGCATGCTGTTGAGATAAAGCCACATTAATGCAACCGGCTAATGATATACAAATATAATGAGAAGGGTGAGATGTTCTTAGTAAGCAGCAAAATATCACTGAGGAAAAAATGTCTAGTTCAGAAAGCGGTGCAATGTGAAATACTTTGATGCACCATGTGAATTACTTATCATAGCGTGTTACAAAACAATATCCTAAAAATGGACCTCTGCTGAGACAATCAGCCTGTGGATGGATTACTGTGCAAAGAAATTATGGCATCTGCAGACTAAGCTGCTGTGTAACCTGCGTCCACCTACAGGCAAGTAAGGGCTTCGAGCAAACACAGTGTTGTCTGCACAGATGTCATGGTTCAGATTTATTTAGAGGGCAAATGCTCCATTAGTTGGGCTTTTTAATTAGCACACTTGTGAGAGAGGGTCATTAAGGATGTCTGACAGAGGACCTGCTGATGAGGGGGATGGAGGCACTGCTTACTCTGGTCCCAATACCACCCACATACACCTACACAAACAAGAGTAGATTTGCTTAAAAACCAATAACATTTCACACAGTCATCCCAAAAACACAGCAAGTCAACGTCACAGGTGCCACAATGTCTCTACTGTAAAACAGCCACACTGCACAAATAAATCTTTACAAAATGCCTCCATTGCCAGTAACACCTCACACACTCACAACAGCTTATTAAGGTAATTTACATATAAATGCATATTCATAAAAACAACTCAGAATGGAAAGGATTGTCATTGTACCGTTTTCTGGATGTTCGGTTTCTCCAATGCTGCCATCTGGAGTGGTTCTCTCATAGTGGTCCTCAGGCAAGGTCAGGGGTCCGATGCGAGGACCAGACGATGACTTACTGCTGGGAGTCTCCGATTCCTCTAAGCCACTGTCATAGTAGCTGTGCTGAGAGGCATCCTGCAAGTCCTGCACAGGGTTGGCGGTGGAAAAGGTTACTCGACGATGGGGATGCTGGAAAACAGAGAGAAAGCAAATGGGTTGAGTCAATATCAAGATATATATTTCCCAAACGCATTTTTCGAATTAACTTTTCTTTGTGTTTGATGGTTCCCCAATGGTAGATGGTACGGCTCAAAATTCACCAGTTTAAAATTACAGTCTGAATAATGCTGGCCCGCTAAAGTTCACTCTTCAAAAGTCAGAAAATAGTATCAAATATTAAATACCTTTAAATATTGAATAGTCTTTTGCACAATTATTCTGAGGATTACATAATGTATGAATATATAAGAAGGGAGAGGTTATTGACATAAATAATAAGTATGTGTAGAATGGCAGCAGCAAAAAAGAATAAACTATAAGAAAAGTGCAATATTATTCATGCAGCATCACAAGGTTTATTATTGCATAAACACTATCATGCATCTTGCTAAATTATACTTTTCAGGTTTAAGATTTAGATATTGAATAATGCAACAATCCATGTTTAAGAACTTACGAGTGTATTTTGTTTCCACATATAATTCTGTAAGGTCGTTATATATGACATTAAACTCTGTCCACCTTTAAGACAACTAAATAGGAGGTATTAGTCTGAAGTTCCAAATAAGTAGTGTAATTATTCTATGTGTGTTTACAGTATCTTATCTACTGTTTATCTCATCAAGACATTTAGTGTCTTGATAAGATAAAGAATTATTGTCATTAATTTTAGCAATATGGCAACTGGACGGAAGCAGTCTTGTATTATGAAATTCCTGTGTATGGAAACAATGATTATTCATATGAATGTGGATGTGAACATGACAAAACAAGCATCACAGGGGGTCAAAGACATTGACAGTTTGAATTGAATTATTATTGTGCTTATTATCAGTATCAATCAGACAGAAGTTTCATTTTACAAATCTGTCACCACCAAATGAATTCTGATGACAGTGATTGGTGCACTAATCAGTTGCCCCAGTGAGCTCCTTCCTATCTCCATATTTTAATATTTCTCTTTCCCCAGCTTTTGATGTGTAACCCAGCGGAAAGCTAGACAATATTTTCGCAATTTAACTAAAACGGATTCCCAAGAAGACCTAAATAAGGCAAACAAAAAGAACAAAACAGAGCTCTGACGAAAATGTTCAGGACAAGCATCATTTTGCAAGTATTATAATAAGTTAGTCGATGTGCCTTTGCTTTTTTATGCTGATGAGATCTGATCAAAGAATTAAAAAAAAAAAAAAAGATTGAAAATGCTGATGGATTGTTGAATTTGATTGCTGAATTTGAAGTGAAGCAGAGCAGCATGTAATGAATCACTGGAGATCACACCCTTTATCAAATTGAATGGCTTGTAAATACGGTTAGGAGACCATTACATTTCTTCATCCGAAGATCAGTTTACTAATGGCTACTTACCACCGATCAACAACAGAAAGATGACTCCTTACAATGCACGTGCCGCCTCACTCTTCACCCCACCCCCCACACACCCGCTCCTCTCGTAAAAGTCAGGAAAGCACTGATACAGCAGAACAGGCCTGTCTCTGCGATACTAGTCAGCCCCGATCAATACAACTGGCCTCTGTGCTTTCTACCATTCAACCACTTTTCTAGCAAACAGAAAAGAAAAGATATGCTTTTAGAGCTTAGGTAAGAGCTATCAACACCATAATACCATCAGTGGGCTTCACAATGTTTCCAGAAACCTGTTCATCTTCCCATCATCTCAGGCCATCATATTTTTCTCACAGCAGAAATGCAACTCTTGGACTTCCATCGGAATAATGATTATTAGAGTTCAGAGAGACTAGGGATTTGTTATGCTTTGGTTTTTGTTTTGTTTTTTTTTTGTTTTTTTTTTCTCCCAGCAACACAACCACATTACTAAATCAATAAGTCTCACATAGTATAAAGTAAAAAAAAAAAAAAAAAGCTGTGCTGGAGTTTCCAGTTATCAACAACATTAAATAGAACCAAAGCAACATTTTTAAACTACAAGAGTCTTTCACACATATGAAAACTGTGACTTTTATGGTTATTTCAAGGCTTTTTTTTGCATGTTGGGAGCATAAATGATCAAAAGAGTTCAATGGCAGATTGTGATATATTTTATTTCCTTTAAACATACCCTTTGATTGGTTCAGCTACACATGAAATATGTTCAACTATAAATATGTGCTTGTTAGCTGTGCATAAAACTGAAAAACACACTCCCAAAGAAGGACATGAATTGCATTGATTCATTCTTAGTTCTATAAAAATACAATAAAAACTAGAAATAGTCCACTTTAAACTCCCCAACCACAGTATATAAAAATAAATGTCTTTACTATTGCCTCTGTAGTATTTCAGTAAACTTGCAATTGACTCAAGCAACTTTACCAAATTACATATTCCATTGATGCTTTCTTAGAGCGATTGGTTATCTTTCAGGCCCCACTACGATGTAAATGCAAAGGGGGCATTTTAGTTGTCCAAATGTGGATTCTAGCTTAAACTTTCCTTAAGGCATAACTCCAAGAGTCAGCAAGATATGATAACTAGCAAAGACTGCAAAGATGGGAAATAGATTCCCCTTTTAGTCAGAGCAAAAATCCTTTGCCAGGCCTAGGGGCTGCAGGGATGCAGCAAGACGGAAGGATGGAAGGGGAGGCTAAGCAGGAGTGGGAGTTGGTCAGGCAGACATGGACGACACTTTGGCTGGAGGGGACAAGTAGAAGGATTAGATTCTGGGAGACTGGAGGCGGGTGAGCGAGATTGTTTGGGGATTGTTGTAGGAGTAGGAAGCTATAAGGCTAGGAATGGAAGAAGGGACATTAATTATGACATCTGAATTCATTGCCCCATTTGAATAGGGCTAAAATGACCTCATTTATTACAATGCAATCCCAAAGCAGATGGAAAGATACAACAGGGATCTGTCTTCACAGGAGGAACAAAACTCATTTTTAAAGTACTAGTACAATAAACAGGATCCATTCACTGTGTACCTTAAGCTGCAAGACTGCACAGAGTAATTTCAAGCCTATTCAGTTAGAAACAGAAGCTGCCTATTAGATAACAATGTTATTATTGTTGTATAAATTGTTGAATTTGTCCACGGAGATCAATAAAGTATCTGTCTATCTATCTATCTATCTATCTATCTATCTATCTATCTATCTATCTATCTATCTATCTATCTA
>JBBBVU010000016.1:5220531-5241954 GCA_037177055.1 Atherinosoma microstoma | reverse complement strand
ATCTATCTATCTATCTATCTATCTATCTATCTATCTATCTATCTATCTATCTATCTATCTATCTATCTATCCTTCATTTCATTACCACATGCATGAAACCATGGTCAAATAAAAAAATCAAAGTGATCTAAGGCACATTTTGTTACTTAAATCTTCATATTGGGGCAAGCCAGAGCTAATCCAATCCAATAAGCACATTTTTTACACTGGCCCCACAAGTAGAACTGTCTTTCTAGCACTTAGTTTTTAAAAAATCTGAATGCAACCTGCAGATGAGGGATGATAGATTCGTACATACCACTGTTTTACATCTGATTCAACCACTATTGTGCTTTCTAGTAGAGTATTTTCATTTTTTGTTGGGTTTTCCAACAGTGTTCTGCCTCACTTTTGTTTGTTTTTGCTGGATTCTCATTCAGTCTGGAACTTTAGATGATAAGATGTCCAATTAAAAGGCTTTGAATTGCATTTAATGTCTTTTAAATTACACACTAAGGGGAAAAAAACTGCTGAAAATCTTTGAATGTGGTCAAGAATGTCATATAAGTTGTTTGCAAAAGAACTATTGATTAACTATTATGTCTTTCATTGCTATGCAGAACACAATGCAGTGTAGCATGTGCACTCACATTAGATGTGGTAGAGAGTAATAGAGTTTTAACAGCTTTGTTTTCTAAAAAGTTGTTGAATTTATCAGATAAAGCATATCAGCTATGAAATAAATTGGATACAACACTATTATTTCATAATGTAGCTTGAAATGAGGACTGGTTTTGTAAATTGATAAGGAAAGAAAAAGACTGAAGAAGATAATTGCAAAGTGAAGACCGATGTGAAGTACATCAAAAGCCTGGGGTTAAGGAGGGAGAAGCCTGCTGGTATAGATTTGAGACTATATTTCATGTTATTGTGAGACTGGCAGCCCATAATACATTTTCTGCACACAGAGACTTCAGAGTAAATATTTCATTTATCAAATCAAATTTAGATCAAATTAATGAGAGGGTTGACTGGGTTTTGGGGTTGAATACTATCCTTTGTGTCATTGTCATTGTGACACATGACAATGATGTCACATCCAGAGAGCTGTTTGCCCTGTTAGCTAGTTGCAAAAGCTGCAAAGAATCATACAGTATATCAACCACCTGTATCTGTATACTGTCTGGTGTGATGGAGGATCTCTACACTGGAACTAGATATCGCTTTGGTGTGATGAGTGAAATTATACATTTTCAGTGTTTACACAATCTCGGGGTTTCTTTTTTGTGTCTATATTGGGAAAACAAATTACCACCAGTTTGTGAATTACAAATATTGTTATAATCATTTGCACATAACAGTCACAGTCTGTCTGAAAGACTAAATTTAAAATGAAACTTTTTTTACGTAATCTTGTCAATTTCTAAATATAACAAATGTGTATTTTCCTGCAGCTTGATTTCAGTAACAAAACAACATTATTGTGCCAAAAGCTGTGCCTTAGCAAGGAGGAGAAGATTGTGATGACTGTGCAGCCTCTCTATTACAACTGCTGATTTGCACTACTGATCCCTGTAGGGACAGCAGGCCCCTGCTACTGCTGTGCTCTCGCATTGCACTGAGTTCCCTCTCTATTCAGATTGCCCTGGAGTTACCGGAGACCACTCTGCCATCAGGTGCCCTGTCATGCAGCCAAGCCTCACTGATTGCCAGTGTACAGGCCCGCTGGAACTTATGCAGATGGAAAAGCTCCTCCATCCTCTCGGCCACTTTTGAGCGGAGTCCCAGCAGAGTCACTGGAGAGGGATGCAGTGTCTGAGTCTCTGTCTTGTTATTCCAAATTTGCAATTGCTTTTTCACTGATCTATGAATGAACACTTGGTGATCAAGCTCGTGACTGCATTGTATGGTCTTTTACTACAAGGTACTGTATTAAAGGAGGAAGCTGGTTGATTTTACAAACCTAAAGCAGTTGAAACACAGTGTAATATGTAAAAAAAAAAAGCAACTGAATCATGTGTAAGCTTTATAAATCCGCTTTTCTTCACAATTGAACACAAAGCATACAACACATGGAACAGGAGACAGTTTATTATTCTGTGAAAAAATATTAGCTTCTCTCAAATTTGATGGGATGATAGCTTTTTTTGGTGTTGTGGGTGCTTGTTAAAACAAATCTGGATGGTAGTCAAATATTGCATCATCCTTTTGAGTTTATCTTCAATTAAATCATTCAAAAAATCCTTATAATCTGTTTAGCAACTCATTTTTGTGCATAACGGCATGCCAGACAGGAGAAGAGTAGTAAAATTCATGCCATTTGCATGAAAAAACTACATTTGCCCATCCATTTTTCATTACTGTTTGAGGAAAAGTTGTTTTCCAATAGATGGAAAACCCAAGATCAGGAATTTCTACATTTTATGTGAGTAAAATGGAATCTCTTGTTTTTCCTGTGTAATGAGTAATGATGTATCTGACAGTTAAAGCTTTAGCAAATGTTTTCGGTTTAATTTTTCATTACACAAAGGTGTTTTTCGAGAGGACTCGGTGCGGCCGGTAAAGCATGCTGAACCTTCAGAATTCCACAGTGAGCAACAATGCACAACAAAAGCCTGAATTTTATAACTTTGAGGAGGATAAAAACAATACTAAACATTACCATTGCAACATCTTGGGTACAATTTGAGAGGTAAAATAACAACTCTTGCAGAAACAAACACAAAATACTTTCTTCCAATAACAATAAACCAACAAAGAAGGGGGCTTTTGTATATTTCACACAGAGATGGGTGAAGAGAAATGAATGACTTTAACCTGCAGAGAAGCCAAATGGCAGTGGCACAACACTTTCTACTTTTCAAACTGCAGGTAACCCATGTGGCCCTGTTTATCAATACTGAGTTGAGGTATACTGTATGTGTACTGATGCTGGAAGCCAGACTTTTCCTACTGAATCACGGTTATGTGTCTCTGATATTATGAAATGGGTTTTCTGCCCGTGTTAAAGGAAACGGCTGATGTCTCAGTGCCCCTGTGATATGAAAAATTCAATTTAAAAGGATGAGAGAAAGAATGGTGCACGGCCTATTTTCATTCCCTCACACTGCGAGATATGAGAATGATGTTCTATTGTGTGGAGGAAATGATGCCAATCGTACTGCTGAGAAATTCCTTCATAATTCAATTCAATTTCTTCTAAATCCCAATGGCAAGCTCCTCTGCCAAAGAGAAGCAGAATGACAGAGACAAAAAAGGGAGGGCTGGAGACTAAGATGGAAGAAGAGGCACTACAGATTGAGACTGAGACAATGGAGAAATGGAAACCGAATCACAGAGAGCAGCCACACTTAGCAAAAGGTAGGAGGAGGACACAGTGATACAAAGCAGAGAAGGATAGAAGAAAAATATTTGTAAAGATTCATTTTGAGCGTGGTGGCATTTTAAGTTTAGCAGACACATATTTGGCAATAACTTCAAAGCAGTTTCTGAAAGGCACAAACAAAATGATTGTCAAGGTCTAACGGGACTGGGTTATGGTAAACTTATGTTTAAACCTTAGATACTGTTCATATTTGGTGCCTTCATAGTATGGTCAGGGTCCATTTTGATCTGGACCAAGAATTCCCCCGTAGTAAGTCAATATCAAACTTTAAACTGCAGATCTATTTACAATGTCTAAATAGCTTTTGTCACATTAATAAATGCATGATTTATCCCCAATAAATGTTTTAGATGGCAGGGAGAGTTCATTTTTTTAGGCTTTATAACACTTCAGGTCCCCCTTGATCTCTGTCACCACTGTTCCATTTAAAAAAAATGTCCAACAATTTCTAGCATCTAAACAAAAATAAAAAAATATGTTTTTTTTTTGTTTCGTTTATTTTTATTTCCATGTTTTTAAGGTCACTGTAGGAAAAGTCATCAAATTTCAGGCCCAAAAAATATATATTTAAGGTTGTTTTATTGCTGTTAAATGCCAAACAGTATGTAAATTGGTATGGATTAGCTATAAACATCTGCAATAGACTAGGTGTTCCCCACCTAATCCCCCTGCCCAGGGTAGGACCGAGAATTTCCATTTAGTTATAGTGTTAGTGAGTACAACCTGGCTCTGGCATTTTGGCATGTATGCAGGAATCAATGAGCTGCTGCCTCTGAAGGCACAGGAAAAATGAGCTGCACCAACAAATATGACAATGAAGAAGTGCACCTCTCAGTGTATGCAGCGAGCATAAAACCATAAAGACTGAAGCAGTTGCAAAGGAAATGCATATGGAACTGTTTTTATTTCCCATATCCCCATTATGTCCTCCATTCTCATCCCATCTACCGTTCTTTCTCTTTCTACACACACACACCCACACACACACAGTTGTTTTTGTAGGTGCAATAGCTCCGAGGCAAGCAGCGTGGAATTGGAGTCTTCAAAGAGTCTTGGATTATCAAAGAGACACAGCTACCAGAAAACTAGGGGACACGCTGGAGAGGGGGAGGGAAGAACATAAGCGTGAGGTGGGGAGGGGGAAAGTGCAGTGGAGTCAGCATGGGTTTGGGTGGAGGATGAAGTGATCAGACAGGGGAGGGGCAGGAGTAAGGGATGGATAAAGACCAGAAGTCCCTTTGTTCACATACTGTAAATGGAGAGAAAAGACGCGGGAGTGAACACATTAAAAAACAATCACATAGACCTTAATGGTCTTGATAGGCAAGACTGGATTTGCATTTGTCACTGTCTGTACTGCGGCCTATTCAGAAGTTGTTGTTTTTTATTTTACCCTACACAGAGAATTTCATTATAATAAGAGCACTGGCCTTGGAATACCATAATGTTGTCATAGTAAAACCAAGCATTACTGCTGCAGGACCTACCAAGTGTGAATATAGCTGCCACATCTAATGACAAATATGACTTTTCATGCAATTCCATAAGACAGGATGTGGGAGTGTTTGTGTGAATGTATCATACTTTGACAAAAAGCTCTCAGTCAGCCTCTCTGTCCCACAATGAGTTATGAATGTCTTCTTTTTTATTCCATTACAAGAACACTTCTCACCATAGAGCACATTTCAAGTTAGTGTATAAAACTGATTCTGGTTGGTTCACTGCTGTCAGCTGCAGGGCATTCTCCAGCAACGATCATGTCCCACTGCCACAGCTGCTATACATAACCCTCCCACCTTCGCTGACCTGGTTTGAACCATATTTTGTTCCATTTGCTTCTTATGAGGACGTAAAATGCTTGGAACACACAATTTCTAAAGCAAATCACAGTCTTAAAAGTTATCTCTGTCCCTGCACAACTCATCCTTGCAAACTTGCAAATCTTGTTTAAACAAAAATTCCCCCTGGCTGTAACCATTTGGTAATTTTGGGACGTGCCAAGACTGCACTGGTGGTGCAGTCATTTGTTCTGACAAAGGAAGAGGTGTGCAAAGGAGAGCTTTGTCTATGCAGAGCAGTGGCAAATCTAGACAATTTTATATGGGGTGGCAAAGGGGGGGGGGGGGGGCTAGAGGTCTGGACAGGGTGGCATTAGTTGGAATTACATGGAGCACTTTTGATCCTGTCGAACGTTCAACCAGCATAAAATGCTTCATGTAAACACCGTTTATCCGATCGGTCTTGATCGGAATGAATTTTCAATCCGAACAAGAAGGAAAGTTTAAACCTTTTCATGATCTGATCAATGGGAAAAAATAAGCATGTCTACACTCATTCTGATGGTTTCTGTGATGTATGTTCTATCTGCTCCTGCTTGAACATTGTTCCGGTTAGATTACATGAAGAGTTTCATGAAATACTTGAAATATAGTGTCAGCAAAACAAAATTGAACTGTATAACTACTAATGTAACGTACAGGATAGATGCCACCATCTCATGTAGGAGAGCTGAAAATGACAGTTATGGTGCTGTGCAGCAAAACATCTCACAAACCTCGAAATCTGGATTTTCTGCAATACTGAGGACAACTAGATTACTCAGATGATCAGCTTTGTATTTTCATAGATCTAAAAAAATACATAGTGACAATTAGAATGATCTAATAGAGTTTCACAGAGTCTCTCTTATAAGATTTGCATCATATTATATTTTTATCAGAATCGCTGATTAAAAAATGTTGCTACATTAGTAAAACTTCACATACCTGACCTTATATCACACCTGTTCTAACAAACCTGCCTGCAGGTTTTTACTGTAAACATGTTATTTTATTCTGGGACATCTAATATATGCACTGGAATTATACAAAGAATAAAAACACCATTTGGTCCAGCTGGAATAAAAGATGGATCCATTTAGACTATTTATTATTATCA
This sequence comes from Atherinosoma microstoma, assembly GCA_037177055.1. NCBI lineage: Eukaryota > Metazoa > Chordata > Actinopteri > Atheriniformes > Atherinidae > Atherinosoma > Atherinosoma microstoma. Next base: position 5,235,653 of record JBBBVU010000016.1, on the reverse strand, counting down.
AAGTCCGTTTTTGATTTTCCCATCTCACAGTCAGGCTGTAACCTGGTTTAATTGATCAACTTATTGCTGATACTGATCACACAGAAATGCCACTGAAGCTTCAGCTCCTGAAACAGAAACTCTGAACATTTTTCATATCTAAATTCTTCTTCAACTCCTCTCCTATTTTCTAGAATCAAAACTAGCTAACAGGGAAATATGCTCCATCAAATCGCATGGGATTGAGTCACCATCAGTACGTGATTAATGGACGTATTAAACTGCGACTGTCCGTCACCTTCAGCAGACTTTCTGTTCACTATACATTTAATTTAACCTCAACTTCCAGTGGTAAAACATCACCTGTGTAAACTGACTTCACCTGGAGAAAGTTGGGCGGCTCAGATGTTCCACTCTGCCACACAGATGATCTCCTAAATGCCTGTGGCGCACCACTGTGTGCAGCTGCATGCGGCCACGGAGTGTTGCGGGAGTCAGACGTGGTTTGATGCAGGGCCGTAACTACAGTTTTTTGGGCCTTAAGATGCAATTTATTATCTTTTTAAGCCATTATCTTTTTGTGAATTGATATTTCATTTTAATGCTATGAGAGGTTTTTGGACCTACAGATGATGTGTTTTTACAAGTACAATTTGAGGACAAAAGTTGGGGGGGCAGCTGGAGGGGCAAGATTCTAAAGTGGGGGGGTCCCCCGTAGATCCGACCCTGATGCAGAACAATTTTGTTTAACTCCATACATACATGTGGAGATGTGCTGTGCTGCTTTGGAGGTCATGTTATATTTTTTGTGTGTGTTTTTCCTTCTCCATCACTGTGTGGTGTAGCTTTTAGGTTCAGAAAAGCTATCATGGCCAAAGTCTACACAAAAGGCAGTTATTAACTCCCACATGAACTGCTTTTAGTTGTCTGAAATGTTTCTTTGTTAGTTCAGGTGTTTTTTTTTTCTTTTTGCACTTATGTATAATTGCATTCTGACATACATTATTTGAATAATGACATACTAGTCTGGAAAGCCAGAATCAGAACAGATAATTTCCAATCTGCCATTTGGAAGAAATTGACTGACAATAAAAGCAGCAACGACAATAACAAGCCTTGAACAGACTGAAACTAAAACAGAGCACTTCAAACAGAAGACAATAAAAGGTCCGGCAGAAAATAAATATTAAAACATGAAAATATATTATATGTCTAATACAAAAAAGTAAACATATAAATGAGCATATAATGAGCTCTTCAGTGGCATTTGCTAAGAGAGGCAAGCGTGTTTTGCACACAGACAGATGATCTGACTCTCCGAAGACACACTTCCTTGTATAACCAAGCATTACTATTTCTATCATTCTAAGTATGGCACGGCAGTATGTGTTTTAACGGTGCTTTTAATATTTCTCACATAATCAAATACTCCCATTGTTTGTGCTTCTGGCAGATACAAGCAGTAACAACCCATTATTTGAGTGTTTGTGGATGTTAATAATATATTCATAACATGCGCATAAAGTCGGAGCTGGGTTATAATGTACATAATGACATAATAAAGTAACAAGGCAGGATTGAGAAACAGAAATGTAATATTCTTTGGAGTCAGGAGAGATTTGGAGGCGAGGAATAAGCTTTGGGGAAGCCACAGAAAGGATCAATGGTGAAACTTAATTGGGAAGGGCAAAGGATTAAAGTTTTGATTGGTTTAGGGTTTAAAAGGTGATGTCTTTGTACTGACACTCTCATTGTCTTAAACTGCAGAGACTACATATGCTAATATTAATCAGCTACAAGGGCAAAAGGCAATTTTAGAATTATGACTTTGCAAACAAAGTGGTATTGGATACTTTAGAAATGAATCCACGCCTAAACACAGGTGGCACAAAGTAAATGGATAGGCTGAACTGGATAACACAATGCAGAGAAAGGAAGACACAAAACAACATAAAGACAGAAAAGGAGCTACTGCCTGTTATACATGTAATTTTGACAATGAGGCTTTGAATAAATCTTGATACGAATGTATCTATCCTTAAGAAATGCTGCAGAATACCTAATTTCTACACTAGAGTATGAATTCCAGTTCATTACATTTTAGTTGATCCACTGATTCAGAAGTTGACACTGGGCTGTAGCCTAAATATTATTCAAAAACCACAAAAAACTGTTATTATCAGTATTTAAAACAAAATTGCTCTGAGTTGGAGTGGCCACACTGTAGCTTGGAAACAGGCCAACAGTAAATGAGATGCAGGGAATGCTCTAAGAAGCAGACAAATGTTTAAATATCCTGCTATAGAAATGTTATCTGTTCTCAATAGGATGAGGGTTAGAATATATATATATATATATATATATATATATATATACCTTTATATAGTGGTATACCTTATATAGAGGTATACCTTATATAGAGGTATATACTCAATATACCTTATATCGAGTCTCGGCTGGGGAGGGGTTGAACAGAGGCCTTTCTGTGTGGAGTTTGGATGTTCTCCCTGTGTATGTGTGGGGTATCTCTGGGTACTCTGACTTCCTCCCACTATCCAAAGACGTGCATGTTTGGTTAATTGGTCATCTAAATTCTCCCTAGAAAGGAGTGTTTTTGTGAATATATATATATATATATTCACTGCCTGTATAATTGAAACATTGCAAAGATAACAGCAAAAATCATGCTTGAGAGTAATCGTCTCCCACTTTCATGACTACATGTTCACATCAGTGTACATTTGCATCAGCGCACATGAAAAACACAGAGACGTTGATTTTAATGCTCGCAGAAATTTAGTTTCAGCTCAAAACCTGACAACATCTGACCTCAGCAGGATATTTTGGGAAGCATATATTTGCACTGTGCGACTCTACACCTCTGAAACAAGAACATCACTTGCCTCTTTTGTGAAGCTTGAGTGGAGAATCACTGAGTGCTCCAGTGCTGAAGAGTTCACTGCTTTTCATAAGAGTGAGAGTAACTGCTTTCAGCATCGAATATGATCTGCAATTTATCCTAATTAGACCCCTGATAGTGTACTGCAGGTTAAAAAATGTTTGCACCACTGGTTATTTAATGTTACAAACTTGCGCCAGCACCTGGATTTGAACTGTAGAGTTTCTAATTTTCAATGCCAACGGCAAGGGAAAACAAATTTTATATAACTGTCAGAACTTGGCCCCAAAGTTTATCTGATCACATCTGGTCATACTGGTAATGATGCTAAGCAGACGCTTTGGCAGCTTTACAAATTGCACTGGCTGTGTGTGTTTGGCCTATGGGTTCAGAGCCCTCTTATGGTCAACTAAAGCTATATATCTTTTTTTTTTTTTTTTTAATCTTTCAAGGTCAAGTTCTAAATTTAATATCAAGAGATGAGGCGCTAAATAAAACAGAATTAATAGCAAACACGTGAAAAGGACTGAAGTCAGTGGACCCATTTTCCAGCATACTAATTGTAAATAAAAACGGGTCACAGCAAGCAGCTCATTTGGAGTGTCGGCATCTTTCCTGCTGAAATAAATATCTCTGCTTTTTAGTCCCAGGAAGTGTGGATTTTTTTCAAACTTTTTTTTCAGTAGCAAATCACAGCCATGTCTGACATGGATTATGATTGATTCTAGCACTTTACAATACATTTTCTGTTTGTCTAACCTTACTTTAAGCCCTGAGAAACTAATCAATAAGTCCTGTTTTTAAGCCCAGAGCAAAAGTTGCACAGTCACACCTTAATAGCTGTCTGTGGGCCACTATCAACTTTCTCAGTGTATCCATGGCAGCAACGTATGCTTAATTGCTTGTGGTTTATATCAAGAAACCAGTTGATACAAGTTTAAGTACACACTCACGGTAAATTATAAATGACTTGTTGCGTTCCTTTAGATATCTAATTTTTCCATTTCATAAAATGGGCTACACTTCAAAATACACATCCTTCAAACTGTCACTCTAAAAGACACATCAGGAGTTGTTAATGCCAGAGGGGAGAGACGGAGAAGAAGATTGGCTGATTTGGAAGTACAAAATCAAACATGAGAGAAATTAATCCTCAATATCCACTCCCTGCTGGGCACCTTATTGCCTCTCAGACTTCCCATCTCCAGAGTTAATATCTCTATTGCTGCAGCATCTGACTGAAAAGCAAGCATATATTTCCATTTGTTTGACATGGAGCGTAATTGGATTGGGGACAGGGATGAAAAAGCTTTCAACCATACTTAAAACTTCCTCTAATGTGTGCACAAGAGTGTGCAATTCAGTATTTAGGCATGTGCATGTGTGTGCATGGACATGTATACTCTGCTATTAATAGCAACTCTCATGGTCTCGCTTGTCTCGATTTGTTACCTCACATCGGAGATGTCCCGATTGGCAAGACATTCAAAGAGCTGGGTGATTTCGGCAGAGTGTCTGTATCTCATCCTTGCACTCCGAGTAATCTTTTCGATGCAACTGGATGACGAGTGCTCATGAGCCGCCATCTTATCAAGGAAGTGAAAAAAAAAATCATGCTTAATTAGATTCATAGTGACCTTTTTCATCTCTGGCTACAAGCACCCAGTCACTGCCAAAGCAAAATGTGTTCTCAACATTGATCTTTCTGCAGACCAGGGGATTGAGAAGACCACAGTGCAGTGAAACAAGGCAGAAAAACAACATATCGAAAACCATCAGATGAAGAGATTACTCTGTTTGAGCGAGCTCCTCTGTGTGTTGAGGCCTTCAGGAGTTGGAACGTTTTTTGCAAGAAGAGCTCCGTAATCCACCTACTGAATCTCAATCATAGCGCAAACAAACTCTCACACAAGCATCCAATCTCGCCCTCTCTCTCATCGCTCATTTTGCCAGACATGCACGTGTAATCCTGCTGCATTTCTCATTCTCAAATCCTACCTCCTATCCCCTCTCCCTTTGCATCCTACATTCTACTCCTCTGCTCCCCCCTTTCTTGAACAACAGGCTGCCGGTGAGCAATGATCTTCCTGTAGAGATCAAATAGAGGATGACTTACAACTTCAACTCAGTAAAAAACAAAACGTATGAGTTGCTCCCAAATTTCCAACCTGAATTCATCCACATATGTTTAAACAGCACCAATTGCAGAGGCTCAGTGAAAGCTTTACAGATATAAATGTGCAGCATGTCAGCTAATGAAAGGTAGTTTTCATCGTGAAATCCTTATAAAAGCAAACACATATTTGCATCACAGTCACTCTGCAGTATTGGTAATTCTGTGGGGCAATACTCAAGTCATAGTTGATACAGATATGGCATCATATCGATGACAGGTTTGATTAATCTACTGACGAAATTTCAGTTGAAAGATTCACAATGGAGTTTGGACGGGGCCACTAGCAAACTATCTAGTATGAATACTCTATTGCTATATCCTTTCAGAGCTCATTTGAGTCATATCTGACATATTTATGGCTCATCATGTCATATCGTAGCCATCAAAGAACAAGCACCATGAACCATTTAAATACTTTGGGCCATGCTGTCATCTCCTGTTAGTAACATATTTCTGATAGATGCATAAGAAGAGGCACTCAACTCGATTCTTTCACTGTGCTGCAGAGATACTGAAGTTGCTGAATTTCCGGGCAGGACCAGTTTCTTTAAGGACGCCTATTTAGTCGAATGAATAATTGACTGCTTTGCTGTATATTGAATGGCAGAAGGTATAGTGGAAGCAGAGGGAAACGCTACAAACAGATGCTTTATCAGGATACAGAATGGAACAGTGTCTTTTTTAAAGAAGTACAAGTTAACAGTTGCACCCAAGAAATCTATAATGATCCTTTGTGTGCTCCTTAACAGAGTTGCCTGGCAACAGAACTAGAGCTCTGCAGTGAATTAAAGTGTCAAACAAAATACATTTGTAATCCAAAGGAAACATGGATTAAATTTTAGACAGTAGGTGTGCCTCTTGGACAAGATTTCAATAGCTAAGGAGGGCGATGTGAATTGGAAAAAAAGGCAAATTTGCCTTTTTTTAATTTGCTGTGCCTTAATAACTGTCTGAACACTGAGTCATACCTGAATATGGATTATTGAATGAGCACAAAATAAGCACAACTAATTAACAGTATAGTTTTAAAATGTGCTGCCTTAATAGATGCCGTTATTCATGTGCCTTCAGCTTGAATATATGGACTGTCACAAGGCTGAACGTAAAGCTGATAAATCATGATGTCACAGCGATTAGAGCCATACTTTTTCCTATGGGGTTGATTAACTTATACACAAGCTGCTGTTTGAATAGCACATTTCCTTGGCACATTTGGCAACTAAAAGCCGCGTGATGAATATATCAAAAACTGGTCCATAGAAAACAATGCTTTTAATATCCTTTGTACAGGAACGAGATGAAAAATCTGAAAAACACTCTGTCAGGCCCCTTATCCCCTCCTCTGTCTCGAATGCCACACACATACACAAATAAGCAGACTGCTTATTTTCTGCTAAACAATGTTAAGCATTTACACAAAGGGACCCAAATGAGCCACTGATTGAAGATAGAATCAGTGCCCGAGCAACCCATCACAGAGCCTCTCAATCCCACATATGCATGATTAATACATCAAACAACATCAATTCTCCTTCCTCTTCCACTTGTCGATGGGCACACACGCACTTGTACACGCCCACACACACATCGTACAGGCAAAGCTCACGCAAACACACACACGAGCATCCCCCCCCACACACACACGCACACACAGACACAATGTACCCAAATCCTTACAGGACTGCGCATGAACACGCAGACACTGCCCCCTCCATCATGGTTAATACATCAAACAGCATTAGCTTCCTGGATTCCTGAAGCTTAGACAGACACGGTTCTGACAACCCATGATTCCTCACTGGCTGCTTCCCCCTCTAGCTTCCCCATTTTCTATATTCCCTATGAAGTCTGTTTGGGTGGTTACAGAACACACTGCCAAAATAGATTCACTTACATATTACCTTTGCTTTTTGTAAGCTTGTATAATGTCATGTTAGAAAGCCATCTCTACAATGAGATGACACCGCTGCAGAGCTTAAGAAGCTTGGGAGATGTAACAATAATCAGAGCGAGCCCCGATCAACAAACTCTTTATTTTATATGATTTCCGTATTACTTCTGACATCAGTAGGTATTTATATCTACAGATATCCAAGAGTTGCTTTTGCACCTGCATCGGTTCATGGAACCAAAATGTAGTCCCAGACCATCATCAGAACAAATAGGCCATCAAATACATTCAAATCCAAGCTTTACAATTCACGTAGGTTTTATTCATTTATTTATTTTTTTGGCTGGTCATACGCGAACATCAATGAATTCTCACTGAATGAAGAGAGCAGGTGGCTTACTGGATCCCAGTCTAATAAAATGGACATTCATTAGTATATCTTTAGCATAAAGTGCTGTGTATTTACCATGAGAGGCCTCCATCTTTACAGTGCAACCCTGCATATAATCTCCATTTGATTTTACGGTGAGTTCAGCAGGATATTGATTTCAACTTGATTTTAGAGATATGAGCATGAATTAGTAAACAGGGCTCTTTGCATATCCTGCACTGAACCTCAACCACAAAGGAAGCATTAGGAATAGTCTGTCTTCCTAAATGTTATTGACAAACGCTCAGCTTTTGTGATGCTTTCACCATCAAATGAATAAACATGCAGTCGCCTCTTGTTTCCATCTGTTTCAAAAACTCTATGGGACTCTTGGAATAAAAAAATAAAAAAAAGCCTTTATATATAAGGCCAAATGCTGTCTTTATTCTAATACAAACTCTGCCATGCTGTTATCTTTAATCTGTTATCTAATCTTTTTTCTTTCCTTCTTTTTTTTTTAGCCCGAAAGAGTGATTTATGAATGAGCTCCTTGGGCTACAAAGACAGATTCAGCACTGAGATTTTTCCACAATGCTTTCATTGGCTTAAAGTAGTAACATTAAGGCACTTAGCAGATTGCTTCATGAATTTGAACGATATCCAATGTGCATAGCTCCTCAATAAATGCAGAAACAAAATGAAAAGAGGATGTGTGTGTGTGTGTGTGTGTGTGTGTTATGGATAGCCTACTGAGCTGCTGATAGTGTAGCTTAAGTGCAGGGAGACTCACATGTGATCCGCTATACTGCAAATCCTCAAAAAGAGGATAAAGAGGCTTTAAAATCACATTTACAGCACTGGGGCAGCATCCCGCTGATAAATACAGATCATGGTGTTTGACCCTGTCTATCAGCATACTGAAGGAATCGAGGCTTCTACACTACAGAGTCACAAACTAACCTCTTTCACTAACAGATACATGGCTACAATTCAATAACTCGAAATAATAGCAACAGTTCGTGAGACCCAAAGAGCAACTGGGGGCAAGTCAACAAGGAGTCATGAATTTTCCAGACTTTGGCTTGGCTCTTTGACATTTTTTGATGTATCAGTGTGTAAGCATGTTTTTAATTTCAACCCTCATACATGAAAGACAGGCTTGGTAAAATATTTCTGTGTATCACGTTGCTCAATAAGCTTAGTAAAACCCAGCATGCCGCAAGCGCTTCGTTATTACATTCAACAACAGTCTTAAATGTCAATACTGATCACCATCTGCTAGACATTTTCAATAGTACTTGAATAAACTCCATGAGATTACAGGAGTCCAAAGGTTGCAGGTGCATGGATTGTCCTCCTTTGGTTCTTGGTAAATTATTATTGTTGGAACTAAGATATCGAGAATGTCCCCAAGATGTGCAGGATGCTGAGGAAATATGATCTTTATTTTGAGGCTGTGTCACAGCAGACTTTTTAGTTGTGTCTTGTGGAGAGAAAAATAACATGCTTTCACTCAATAACTGATAGGCAAGTTAAATATTTAGTGATTCCATTCCTGCAGAGGGTTTTCTTGGGGTGTGTAGTTGTTTCTAAATTCCCAGTTCTGTTTTGCTGAAAAAATAAACCGTTAAAAGTTAAAACAGACAAGACTAATGGATATGGATCTGACTTTTGGATTTTTAAAAGCTTCAAAGTGACATGGATAGAGAATATTGTGTTGTCCCCAGAATACACAAGGAGTTAATCTGGGGACTAATTGTCTGTACCCACTTGCTGAGAACATTAATTTATCTGATTTCGGCAAAACAGTGGGAGGTAAAGTATATTATGACTCTTAGCAAGTTGTAACATAAGACACATGCTGGATGATGTTTTATAGTTTATGCAGTGACACGGTTCCTTAATGTTCATATCATAGAGCTTGTCATGGGGGAATTGAATAATTAAAGTGGATGGGAAAACATCATACATGAGCTGACATCTCATGTTTATATATATTTATTCATTTGACGGATCACAGGAAAAAAACCACAAACCAAAGTGTCGTCACACTAAAGTAGCATTTACATGCTCTAGTTTGCAACTTCACCTTAGGTGGGTTTAAAAAGTAATGAATATGCAGTGCAATAAAAAAAAAAAAAAGCATATTTGATTTTGCAAAACTTTAAATAAACAAACAAAAAACTCAAGTTAAAAATGTAAGAGTTCCAAAGGAAAGTAGCCTGATCTCACAAATGAATCAGTTCTTAACTGCTCATATAAAGATCCCTGTTGGGATCTATTATTTTATTTATGTTTAATCTTTATCATTTTCTATAAAGTTGAGTTGCAAATATTGACCATTTGAATGGAGAGAATTCCCAGAGTATCTGAGCTGGGAATCCTGAGAGGTTACACCATGCAAAATGAGCAGTTAATATATAAATCTATACATGCAGTACAGCAAGTTTACAATTGCAGTATCAGTGAAAGTTGTCATGTTTAATGTCCTGGAAACATATGAGTAATGAGGTCTTATGGGCTTACCATTTAGAGTCTTTTTTTGTTTTTTGTTTTTGTCACATTTCTTATAGACTCGCTGAAAAAACCCACTGTTTGACAAGAACACTAAAAAATGCTTAAGATAACAGCATTTTGTGCTCCTGTATCTACCTGTAACTGATGCAGTTGACTGATACATAACATGGCGTTTTTGCTAATTACAGAAAACTTCAGCTATTGAAGAACTATATTCTTCTTGTAGTGAATCTGAACTGATTTACTGTCATCAAAATTCAAATGCCATGGATCATCATAACCATGTTATTTGACTGAGATAATGAACAACCACTCTAGGAACTCAGCTGTGTTTTCTTCCTTCAGACATTAAAGGCATATGAGCGGGGGAAAAAATTGCTATATTTCCCCGGTGGCATTTTAGTGACATTTTGATGTGAAGCATCTCTGGTGAGCTGGGCAGGAAGAAATGTACTATATATATGAAAATAAGATTAAAAATGTTTTTCTAAAAAAAGTTCTGCACCTGATAACCACCAATTGTATCATCTATCTAAGACTGACCGCTGAACATTAAGCCTGCGTGCATACCCTTAATCAATACAAGGAAATGAAGTGTGTTCTTTATCAAATCTTTGCAGATATCCTAATAACTAAAGCATGTTTCCACACTGTGATGGTGGCTAATGCTGCTCCTAGGCTTATGGAGGCAGTGTTGGGGAAGTTAAGTTTTGGAGTAAATGCAGCCACGTTTTCAAAAAGGTTGGAAGCAGTTTGCCGTGCTATTCCCCTTTACGAAAGTGAATGAGAGCAGACCTGGATGACTCATTGGCACTACAGTAGTAGGCTCCTGCTTTATTTATGAGAGCTGGTGGTTTTCTCCAGTGCGTCTCCTAGGCCCAGTGATTCATGAATGGACCAGACAGCCTGAGCCTGCAATTGTGGAGGTGCACTGGGAGCAGTGGATATTGAGGATTAATTTCTTTCGTGTCAGACTGTTATTCCCAGCCACCATCAAATCCATCTCTCTCTTGCTCTCCATCTACAGCCACTTTCTCATTTCTTTAATAGTGTCAAGCACAATTATTTGTCAACTTCCTGATAAATGGTCTAAATATTACCATGGACCATCCCTCTGATATACGATAGTCTATATTATGTTGTTGGTATGATTTAGATGCCATTAGTTATAATCTAGCTTGTTTTTAGGCACAAATACTGAAGGGTTTCATTACGTGCACTGGGAACCAAGTCAGATCGAACAGTTGGCCTATTATTCTCTAGGATGATGCAACTGACAGTTCAAAGAGTGAGTGAAACCATATATCTGGCAGTACTAATGCAATAAGGCTTGCTTTTGTCCTATAACAAGATCATTTTCTGACTACATCACTGTGTTCTTCTGGTGATCAAATGGGGGAATGCCCTTTCATTTAATTGACCTAAATGCTGAAAATCATGCAATATTCTATCACAGCTGGAACTGCTAGAACATTTGAAATATGCCCTCTGTCTTCAGTTTCAGTGACACAGTAGGCTTCCAGACCAATCTTGGAAATAGATGAATATGTCCTCGTTTCAACAGTATGTGTCCCCAGATATTCAGTTTTTGGCAGATTGTTAAATATTCCTTTCTAAGTAATGTTCTTCTGCATCCTGACCCACAAAAATCAAACCATAAAACAAACAGCTATAACCCCATGCGGGGTTATTTCTGCAGTTGTTGATGGTTGCTAAGCTGCTGGCATTGCCAGTCAATCACAACAGGAATAGTTTGAACAGTCGTCCCAACATTGATTCTGAAGCAACTCCTGCTGTCTGACAGCTGACAATGCTGACATTCTGCATTTCACCTCACCAAAGACAAATTGTTTAACAAAGCTAGAATCTTGTTTGCTCACACTTAGCAAACAAATATAATTCAGAGGGAAAGAAAAAGGAAACCTGTTTGTTAGTACACAAGATTTGATGTTCATTAGTTGCGTCATACACAGCAGTAAAATTAGATTTTTTTTAAATGTGTGTTTGAAAAGTCATCAGTGCAGATGCCCATGGTTAAACTGAACTCAACCAATGAGATCTACCAGAACAAAAATGGTTCTATTGTACTATAGTTCAATTACATTTGCATTAATTATAAAAAAGAGCAAGCACAGCAAACTTTAAAAGATGGATGGGACCATTTTCCACTGGCCCACTTTGTGTTGTTATTAGATAGCTTCCTGGCTGATCAATGTGTTAATTTGATTTATAAAGAACAAGATGTATTGAACTTAGCAATTACTAAAAGCTGTAAAAAATGACAGCAGAGAAGCTCCATGCACACCCACAAAAACCCATTTTCTCACTCAGTGTAGCTTTGATCTATGAGAAAACACATGCAGATCTGCACTTTACATCCTAATCCCATTTTGTGGTATAATTGGTTCCTGCATAGTTGTATCACAGTTCAAGCTGTCACTGCAAAATCTTGCTATTTTAACTCGAGGCTTATCACGAATCCACTGGATCCCAAAGTACAGACGATCAAGGTTGCTCACCCTGAATTGGTACTGTCCTCTCTGACATTTTACCGCAAGACTGGATGTCACCGAAAAAGGCTTTAGAATTTGAAATGAAGTATTGAAGCTTTCTGATACACCTCTCTGCCACAGTAAATATCACAAGATAAGCTACTAGCTTGCAGCAGGGGAGAGTTAATAACCCTCCAAAACAATGCATTAGGGTCTATTTTCTCATGCTATCCTGGCAAAAATGGAATTCAAAGAGGCTCTTTTGCTGGCGTGTGTTGCATAAATATATTCTTCTGCCATAACAGAAAGTTGACCTGGAGATTATTTCTTTATTACACAGTGGGATTTGACAAGACAGGTTTAATTTTCATAGAAAAACACTGGAACAATAAGCTGTGCCTGGGCAATATATTGCTAAAAGACCAAGAAAAAAGTTTTTGAGTTCACTTCCAGTTTCAAAGTTCTATATCTTTTATGTAATATGTTTATTGTGATTGGTGGATAGAAGCACTGATGTTGCAGCTATGTACGTCATTTTCTAACTCTCAGCATGTTAGTAAAGTAAATAATGTAATGCTTTTTTTTAAGAAAGAAAAGGAGGAGGACATCAATCTAGGTTCAACTCACAGAGGCTCAGTTTATTTGCCTTTGTTAATATAAAGTTTTGTGGTTCCAAAAGCATAACCCTTAGATTTAGAATGACAGGTTGGCTGCAGTAAGTTTCTCTCTAAAAAGGAGATTTTCTTTCGGTAGATAATTCCCAGTGGAGAGAGTAGAATGGTTTTCCTGAGTCTCCAGTCAAACTTAACCAAATAGCCAGGAGGGTTACGATGAGAACAAAACCAATAGGACTCAGGTAGCCCTGGAGCCAACAGTGAGTATATTATGAGATAAATATTAGAGGAAAGAAATGGAATAACTCCACACAGCTCAATGGTAGAACAACATGACCCAGTCACTCTCTTTCTCATCAAAACACCTTCCTCTCAACAGCAAAGCAAATATAAGAAAGAGTTTCCTTTCCTTTTCTTTCCATCCTTCACTTTTTTACCCTGGTGCTCTGTCACTCACTGTCTGTGGTCTGCTGGGTGTAAGAGCATGTCTGACACATTTCCATTAGTGGGGGAGACTATTCAATTACCATAGCTCAAGATATTTAAACCTTGCCAATTACTGAACATCTTCCCTTTAAATTATGCATACACAGAGCTGATAAGGTTGTGTGTAGTGATTTCTCCCTTTGACACTTTGCAGAATGTTTTGCTGTGTCAGACTTGCCTCTTCAGAGTAAATGCTACCTATTTTGTTACATCAACACACCTATAAGACCTTAGATATGACACTCATATTGGAAAATAGCAGCATGAATCAACAAGTGTTGTAACCTACACTTGGTAAGTCTACAAAGTAGTTTTTTTCTGTGTTACATAATGTGAGGATGATGCAATTTGCACAACTTTACAATATGTTCTTGATGTTTTAGGGTGGTGAGATGCTGATTTCTCAGTGGATCTCGTGATCATAAAATTGCTAACGCTTGATATTTTTCTTTTCAAACAAGTGCTTATCTTCGACTCTATTTTTTTTCCAATACCACATCTAGTTTACAGATTGCATGTGCTCTCTAAGCACATCTGATCTTTTCCCTTGTATCCTAGCAACCTCATCCATTTCAAACGCTACGGCAACATTCACACATACTCCTACTTAGCAATCCCACACACCGCTTCCTGCCTTCTGTCTATGCGTCTGACCTGACCTCATCCCCAGGTGAGCTGCTAACTGCAATCTCATTCTGGATTTTTTCCACACCTTTACCTTAACCTCTTTTTGTTCTGCAGACAAACACTCAAAAGAAAATAAAGGCGAACTTCAATATTCCTGTGCTTCTCTCCTTTTTTTCCCATCTAACTGTCTTTTATGCATAAAATACATAGTTCAGATTTCTAAGCTATGTGCACTTTGACACAGAGTGCAGAAAGTTATGCTGTTTTTCAGCTATTACTCACTTAGAGTAAAAGCAGTTTTTCTGACATGGGAAGAAATACATTTCTTCCTTTTGTGCTGCTAAAATTAACAGTTTCCATCCTCTCCTTTAACCAGAGGATGACAGACAAGCAAACAATGTTGGTTTGTTAGAGAAACTTGTCACAGATTCTGAAAGAATGTCTTTAAAGTAATGTGGAAAGGATAGAACAGTTGAAAAAGTAAAGTATGAGGTTTCAAGCAAACACGATATGAGATTGATGAGTCGCATCTTTTTTTTTTCCTTCATAATTATGAATTATAAATCACATTTGGTGACCTGTCCACGGTGTACCCTACCTCCCGCCTGCTAATTGCTGGGATAGTCTCCAGCCCCCTGTCACCCTAAATTGGAATAAGTGGTATAGGAAATTAAAGATGACTGAATGAATGAAATCACATTTGATATCTAATGTTTTCAGTTTAGCATTACTCCTTTTTTTGATAAAACTGTTGAGAAATTATCTTATTTTTTTTTTATCTCTATGACAATTCAGAAGATTTAATCATTCTTTTTTTTTTTCTTTTTCTGACACATAGGCAGGTCTAGAAAATTTTTGACGGCAAGGCAGACGTACAGATTGGGAAAAGGGGGGCACATATAAATGAGACCTTTAAGGCAGATTTTTGGAAATGATTAACTGATTCCAACTAAAGTGATCAACTAATGTAAATAGTTAAAGAAAAAATGTAAAAACTGTAAATGGCATATTTTCATTAACAGCGGGTTACTTAGGAGGATCCTGTATTGTATGCCTGTATATGTATATATA
>JBBBVU010000016.1:5182021-5196113 GCA_037177055.1 Atherinosoma microstoma | reverse complement strand
GAAGGGAGAGCTGAAGGATAAAAAAAAAAAAAAAAAAAAAAAAAAAAATTTCATGCATGTTCTTAAATATCAGGACTGGAGTTACCATAAAATGCTTCACTTACACCACCCAATGTGTATAATTTTCCCACTATTACATATATTATAAGCATAACTATATTTTGGGTCAAATACAGTATAAACATATTTAGAAGAATGAAAAGGTAAAAAAATACCATTACGTCTTTTAGCCAACTAAATAAGTAAGAGCCTGCCAAAGGAAAAGTACTGTAGGGATTAATATGTTTCAGTCTGAAACAAGTTATTTAACCCTAACTGATGGAGGGAGTAGCTTTTCTTTCATCCTGTTGTCATGGAAAAATATGCTGTTATGCTAGGAGGGTAAAATTCTGGATTTTGATCAAGCAAAGAAAACAAATAAATAACTGAACCTTGTGTGAGTAACAATATTAACAATTGTCATTATAGAAATGCATTCAAAACCTGGAAGGATGGTGTTGAACCATGATATTTGAGAAAGAAAATCTTTGGATGGAAATTAATGTTGTGACATAGCATTAGTAAACTGTAATGATGCTATTGCGGTGAATATTGTTTTTTCTTGTTCTAAATATAGACTATATTTACCCGCCAAGGCTGCTTTATTTGAACATGAGTGATTATCTAACAAACTTGGGATATCGTAATCATAAATTCCATGACATGTTGCCATCTTTTGTTCAACCGTAACTCCAATTTTAACTCAGAAAGACATTTATACGAGTACACATTTGGCAAAGTTACATCATCATTTGTGAGGAAATGTCTGCAACTGATGATTCAGAAATTTGGAGAAAAAAAAGGGAACAATGCTCATGCAGTTGTAAAGCCGATAAATGTACCAAAAAAACAAAAAAAAAATCTTTCATGCGTTCATAATCAGTAAACACACAACTTTAAATCATAAAATCATGAAGAGCAAGGTTGTACGAACCTAAACATCTGACCACATTCCAAATGAAAAGCTATTGTCGAGAGCAGCACAGTTAATTAAAGCAAGGGCACCACTCTACATCTGTCACATCACTTGGCAGTTCCTTTAATTAAATATTTTGGTCAATCTGTTCTTCCTGATGTGAGAGGGGATGCCATACATGAAACAACATCTGCTGAGGTATGTCACATGAGTTTCAACATCTGTCTATGTTTTTACGCAGCATGTCAATCACTCGAGTCATGTCTCATACGCATTTATGTTATATTGAGAAACTACATCAAAATACTGTCAAGCGCTGAGAGCTTGCAGCTGTGCTGCAGTTACAATTAACACTCTTCCACTAAGCAGCAAGTCCGCACACAAATGCTGAGATTGGCACTACACATAAAAACCCAGACACACCCTGTGGCTTGAAGTCATTTTAGTCCCTTATGCTGTCCGTCAAAAAGACAGTGGTGAATGTTCTCTAAACGGACTCCACCCACAAAAGGCTTGTGATCACCTAAGCTGTCAGCTAGCATCTGCTGAAAGTACTAACCAGTCAACTGTGAGACTGACTCTGAAGATATCTCCACAGAAAATGTGTCACCTACACATGTTCAGAACTCAGCTGCATGCTTTCCCCTTCTATTTTTGCTAATTTTTATGTGGCAAGCATTATCAGCAATGCCTTGGAGAGTGTCAAACTGTTTTGTACCAGTGACACGGTGATGTGGGAAGCATCATGAAAGCTCATGTCAACTTGTCGTGGATGAAAATAAATTGTATACATCAGTGTCAAACATTTTCTGCACCAAATAATAGCCATCCTTTGAATACCGCTGCGGCAACATGAATATAGCATTGTTAGATCTAGTTGTTGTGTGATTCACAAACATATCACTCAGTGAAGTTCAGAGGTGTCAGTCATGTAAGGTTGCTAATCATACCCTGCATCGGTGACTGTGGTTGTTGTGAAAAGGCCCTGTGCAATAAAAGCTTTGCAGCTGGGGGTTCTTTTCAAGTCATGTGATGCAGATTTTACCAGTAGCATTGGCTTTTTTTTTTCTTCTTCTTCTTTTCCTTCTATTTCTTCGTCTCATGAGCATCGAATAAGCATTTAGTAAATAAATAAAATTATTAAATAACAAAAGGCAGATCAGTTCCAATAGCTCAAGCATTGCAGTCTAAATGAGGGGGATCAAGACATCTGGACATTTTGCTGTATTATATGGCACCTTATTCTGTTTAAGGATAATAGTAGTCTGCCTAATCCCCTTCTGCACACACACAAAAACACACGTTTATACATATTCACACTGTTGCAAATGACACAGAAACCTAGAGACACACTAGCTTTCTATCCCTAGACTCTACATTTTTTCTGTTTGTAATCCCCTCTGAGTCTATTAATATTTCTGTTTCCATGGCGATTTGAGTCTTGCCAAATGCTGTACAGATAAGAGGAGATAAGAGCATAAGGAGCAGACAGATAAGAGCAAGTGACCTGCGGTGATCAGAACACTGGAGGTCAGGCAGAAGAGCCGAAGTAAGTAACAGAGAAATGGACCTTGCCTGCTCAACTCGACTGTCAACCCAACAAAAAGGGGAAAAAAAAGTTCTTTCGCAGCATGACAAATGGAAAAATACGCTGCGTGTCTAATTTTAACCCCCAGAGAAGTTATGTTGGGGCAAACCAGTATGTCACTGAAGTTAATATCAGGAGACAAAATGTACTTTATTGCATCTGTGTGTAATTCCCACAGCGAGTTCATGTCATTCAAGTGCCCATGTCCTCCGTGGCATCTAAGAAAATGCTGTTTTATATCAGCTTACATACATTTAAACTTGGCTTAGACATGGGTTGTTCTTTCATTTCTCACATTACAAAAAGTTCTGCTGGGAATGACATTGGGAATAAAAAAAAATGACAGTAACAGATGTGCAATACATTTTTAAGTATCATTTAGCATTTTCACAATCCCGACTGATGGGACTACAACAGTAAATGCCATTCACTTTGTTGCAATTTGATACTGTTACTGTCTTTTAAGTAAACCAGAGCCAGTCATTGTATCGGATAGCAAGTGCCAAGTGAGAGTTATTCTCTCTTTCTTTTTCTCTCACCTAAAGCAATGCAGCACAGTGAACACAACACCACACCATCAACCCCATAACATACCAAGTAAACAGCAGCAACATTTTGTTCGGGTTAACTTTACCTGTTTGTTGTTATACTTCTGTTGGCTGGTCTTGTAGCTGTAATCAGAGTACTGGTCTGAGCCGGTAGAGTTGTCATCTCCTCCTGTTCCGACGAAGGTGTTGGCTGCAGGGAGGTCCTGGACGGCCTGGTGCTTCTGAGAGGCTGAGGGGGATTGGGCTTGCAGCTGGATGGATGGTAAGGGGGAGTTGGAGCGGTAGTGCCTGCCTATATCAGGGCTTCCTGGTGAATATGTTAAGGGCAGGTGTATCCTAGGGCTATCATTGACTCCGTCAAGATTAAACTTCAGACTTTTTTGAAGGCTGACCTCTTCCTCTTCCCCTAGTGGTTTTGGAGATTTCTGGGGTTTGCCTTTCCTTCCTCGTTTGCCTTTAGCATTTTTTGGTGCCTGCTTGGGTGCATATAAGTCTTTTGTTTCCTTTTTGCCAGCCTGATAGCCACTCTTTGTTTCTCTCTGGATACGGTGTCGAATAAATACCACCACCAAGATCAACATGACAACGCCTGCTACTCCGGCAAGGCTTCCAAACAAAATGTTACTACGCTGTGCAGCAAAACCGCTGTCAGGATCACCAGCAATGTCCCTGTCTAGTGGAGTGTAAAGACTGTGTCCAACTAAGGCTTCTACTAAGCTGACATTTGAAATGGTTTCATTGACATAGATGTGAACCAGGGCAGTGGCATGTCGTGCAGGCTTCCCCCTGTCACTCACTCGCACCACCAGACGATGTAGTCCACCGTGCTTGCGGGTCATTTCCTTTGCCAGAGTGATCTCTCCAGTGGAGGGGGAGATGCGAAATAATTGGTATGGGTTTCCTCCAGCAATACTGAAAATGAGCTCTGCATTAGGTCCACTGTCCAGGTCCTCAGCCTCCACTACCTCCACATGGCTATCTGGGGAAGCAAGCGGTGACAAACGTCTGAAGGAGGAGTTGGAGGGCTTAGTGATGACAGGATCATTGTCATTTTCATCCAATACATTGATGGTAACACCCACATATGAAGATCTGGGTGGTTCACCGCCGTCCACTGCTTTTAGACGGAATGTGTAGCTACTTTCTTTCTCCCTATCAAAGGAGATGCTTGAGAGAATGGTGCCAGTTCCATTTTGGACAACAAACTTCCCCCCATCAGGTTCTACAGAGAGGTGAACTCGAGCATTCTCACCCTTGTCCATATCTAGGACTGTCACCATACCGACCGGACTGAGGGGGGGCATGTTTTCCAAAACTGAGAAGCTGTAGCCACTAAGCATAAACTTAGGGTCATTGTCATTGCGGTCAAGAACTTTTATCACAACAGTTGCTGTTCCTTTGTGAACAGGTGAGCCTTTATCTGCTGCAGTGACCCGAAACTCATATCGCTCTTTATGTTCACGATCAAGTGGGCTTCGGGCTCTCACTTCCCCTGTGTTTGGATCAATCTCAAACAAACCTTTGATGGTTGAGTCTGCCACGATATTATAGAGGAGTTCGGCATTAGTGCCGCTGTCAGCGTCTGAAGCAGTAACGTCCAAAACCTTTTCCCCTGGTTGGTTTTCTTCAGCAAAGTCAACCTCAAACAAAGTTGGGGAGAATATTGGGGAATTATCATTCATGTCAGTCACCTGCACTTTTAAGGAGTTTGTACTGGAGAGTGCTGGGTTTCCAGAATCCACAGCAACAATCTCAACTCTGTAATCCCTGACTCTTTCGTAGTCAAGGGGAGTTGTGGTCTGGAGGAAATATTTCCTCTTGTTGTCACTGGTCGAGTCGCTGGCCGGGCGTAGCTGAAAGGGCACATCTCCTGCTACCACACAAGTAACCACAGCATTTTCTCCTTCATCTTTGTCAGACACTTGCACCAGAGCAACTGCTGTCCCCACCGGCATGTCCTCTGAAATATTAGCCACTCCTTCACTGTGAGTTACAAGACCAATCCCACGGATCTCCACAGCTGGAGCATTGTCATTTTGATCAGTCACCTCAATGGTTACAAATGTCTTAGAGCTTTTAGGTTGTGGACCCTTATCCCTCGCCACCACGTAGAAGGACAAGCTGTTGATTTCTTCCCTGTCCAGTGCTCCTTTGACATAGATAATGCCGGTAGATCTATCAATTCGTAAGAGTTTCGGCACCGGTTCTACTGCTTGGTGAAGGGTGTATTCAATTTCTCCGTTAGGGCCCATGTCTGAGTCATCTGCTTTGACCTGAAATCAAAACACAGTCTGTGGTTAAAGGCGTGAATTACTTGCAGCAAATTGGGGTTAGATCTAAAGAAAACCTGTGTAGGATTCTCTACACTAATAATTGGCGACTGAACGAATAAATTATTTAATCAGGGGGAGTCTGATCACTTCAAAGCACAGCATGCTCACTTTATTTAGGAACATTTCTTTACTGCCTTTCCTCTTCCCTTCTGATAGTTGTGTCACTGCTGCAGTTCCTCTCCCCCCCACCCTCTCTAGATTACCAGGAGAACATATGGGAAGATATTAGGGACGCTACTTTGTCATGACAGTTAGTGAAGATTTCCCAGCAGTATGCTGAGAAAATCCTACACAGAGCATCTTACACCCACACTGTGACATTGTGTTACTTACTCTGTTCCGCAAGTATAATAGCACAAAAAGCAATAAGCAGCTTAATTACCTATAAAAGCATAATATGCTAAATCTCTGATACTTATAATATGAATTAAAAATGCATGCAAGAAGTAAGACAACTTGCATTATTACTTTTTTCAGAGGAATTTCAGAGTGAGAGTGAGTCAACAGTAAGTAGGGCTTTAGTTTTTAAAAACTCTAGGGGACATATTTTTAACATTATAGTAATAAGGTTATTTCAACAACCTTAAAAGGCACCTCTGGAATATGAAAATATCTTTAAAAAGATTCTACAAACTGACACTTCCCAAGTAAGGCTATATTAAAGGTCCACTATATAACTTTTCGACCTTAAAACTCTGCTTTCCGACTCGTTTGATGACACAGTGACATCTATTATGTGCATTTCTAGGGCCGTCACGGCCCAGCGGCGCCCCGTGACTGAGAAACCGCACTATAGAACTTTAACATCCGGAACGCCGCATGCTGATTTTCGCTTTGCGCATGCGTTACACGCTAGCAAGCAAATGTAAACAAACCAGTCATTTTGAACGCACGCCGGTGGATTCAGCAAAGAAAGGTTAGAAGACATTATCAGAGGAAGAGAGGAAACTAAAGAGAGCCAGAGAAGAACAAGAGTTAAGACAAGAGTCGAGAAAAGACAGTTTTTTACTGGCTGGAGAGAGCTCACAGTACAGGTAGGATGCAAGATGGATGCCGAATTAGTCGCCGACAGCCGAGAAATAGGATTAGATATATAGTGGGTCTTTAATGATAGAAAATGGAATAAATGACATAAAATAATCATAATTGTAAGAGGGGAATAAAATGAATTATTGTATTTCTAGTAGTAGAAATAATCCTAAATTTCATACATAGACATGGACAAACACATTTACATTTTCACTTGTTGTCATATAAGGTATCTTACCTGCAACACTGAGTGGCCTACTGGACTATTTTCCAAAACTTCGGCCTCGTAAGAGGACTTTTCAAACTTGGGGGGGTTATCATTAACATCAGTCACCACCACTCTAAGCAAAGCACTGCTGTAGCGCTGGGGGTTCCCTCCATCCACTGCTTTGATGGTGAGGTCATAAGAATCCTTTAACTCGCGATCTAGGTTGCCTAGGACAATGAGCTGTGGGAGCTTCCCTCCCCTGTCATCAGCCACTTGTAAACCAAATAGGGTTGCTGCATCTGGCCCCGCAGTCAGTGCGTAGTCAGCCACTCCATTCCTGTCTGAATCCCTGTCTGTAGCTAGAGGTATGGAGAATAATGCCCCCATGATTGTGTTTTCAGGTACAGAGATCGTGAGCACAGAAGAGGGAAACTGTGGGGTGTTGTCATTTATATCCTGTACTTCAATGCGTCCTTCAATTAGTCGTGGGCTCTGGTTTTGTATCAGATCTGTCACAGACACTTCAAATTCCAGGTAGCAGGGCTTGCCCTTAACCAGGGACCGGCAGTCCCTCAGGGTCTCTCTGTCTATGGGAATCTCTGTTGTGAAAATGTCTCCCGTCTTCCCATCGACGCGAAGATAAGGGGCGCCCACCTCTAGCTTGTAGAGGTGACCTGAATCTGGCAGTCCCTGGTCTGCAGCCAGGCTACCAATAAGAGTGTTGGGAGGCTGCTCCTCCTGGACTCGGTACAGGATACTGCCTTCAGCAGAGCCACAGTGCAGCACCACGACCCAAAACAGTACTACTGGTAAATTCAGTTCCATTAGGTCATCAGAAGATCTGCCTGTAAAATGACAAAAGAAATCTGGGTCAAAATAATGATAACTCCTTTTAGAAAGTATTCTTCAACATCCCCCTGTAACCCAAGTCCCATATGTAGCAAGTTCCACAAGCAAATATTACATAAGTTTTTATTTTAAAGTGAAATCATACAGCCCACATCAGCAACTCTTGGTGAACACAGATTAACATTTATTAGTCATTAGGGAGAGGGGGGGATAAAAAGTTCATTATGTTGCTTTGTTGTAGTTGTGCTGCTGTAAAATGCTTTATTTTGTCTATAACTTTCAGAAAAACCTACAGCAGGCCTCAGGGCAACACAAAAAAGAGGTGCTTTAAGAAAAAAAAACAAAAAAAAAAAAAAAACAATAACAACCATACCCCAGCATTTTTTTTTCCTTTCCTGGAGCTTCAAGAGTTCCAATGAATATCTCAGCTTTATGAATTTCATGCAGGAATTAATGTCTGAACATGAAATTATATCTTGTGAGCTCCCACATAAAACAAACTATAAGGCCAGTGTGGATTGTTTCAGCTGAGTAATCAAATAAAAATGTAATACAAAATCTTACAACCTAAGAGAGTCATTATTTCTGTATTACGCTATTAGACATTGAGCATGGAAGCAAAGCAGCTCTAAAATAACATATAGTATAAAATCTACCCTGAAGAATTATTCTTTTCTAAAATGCCAAGATATTGTCCGTTCAGAAAGATGAGCTGTTTCATGTATTTTGTTACTGGAAAGGCCTTTAAGGGCTTGCATACTAAGGTTTTTTTTTTTTTTTTCATTATTTTTCTCTTGTTTTGTTTTTCTTTAAGAAGATTATGCAGTCTTGCCATTATCATCCCATGCAGCTTTCAACAATGCACAACGCAGAAATGTCTATCCACACTCCGTTGCTAGTGGCCAGCTCCAGCTCTGCAATCATTATGTTTGATTTTGAACCTTTCAACTCTGTAATTACGAGCCATTATTTCAGTGTCTTCTTTGATCTGTATCCCCTCTTGCTAAAGATTTTTGACTCTTTTTTTTTTTTTCACACTGCAATGATTTTACACTATAATTACTGTATTTTTACCGAGTGTGTGCGTGTCTGTGTCTGTAGAGTGCTATCGGTAATTGAAATGGGAGCAAAACACTGAGGTTAAGTATCAAGGTCCAGTGCTCTGGAAAAACTTAATGGTGGAAATATTTTCAAACTTTTGCCTGTGTGGTGCATCAGGGAGTGAACTAACGACTGTAATCATATATTGCTCATTCTGATGCTGTCAGTGCTTCCGTGTGTGTGTGTATGTGTGTATGTGTGTGTGTGTGTGTGTGGAGCTTACTGCACTGGGTTTGTGTTAGTGATGCACTGTTTGAATATACTGATCAATACCGGCTCTTATGGCTCAGGGATTAGTCAGGCTAAACCAATCTATATTCAATACTGTTTCTTAGCCACTGTCTTAATAATACTACAATGATTCAATTTTCTTTATTTTACTTACGTCAATAAACTAAATAAAAAGTACATTTGCACAGTTAGGAATGTCAGTGGACTAACTTTTTATACTTTCAGCTAAAGCCTGATGTGTAACTGAAAGATTGCATCTTTTCAAACAAAAGCCAACGGTTGGAACTGCTTCTGCAATTCTTTAAAAAAAAGAAAATATAGTAGCACAGGTGCTGAGTTTAGTACGCACCCAGAGTTTATGTATTAGAGACAGGACAAGCTAAATAAAAGTACCCTTAGTTGGTGTGACTAACTGCTGATAGAGGCAAGCCTGAATGCAGTACGTGCAAATAATGACATTCAGAGCAGAATAAGTAAAATGTGCATCTGCTCACGTGAAAGAATGTTCCAGAGAGGAATAAAGCATGCATAACAGACAGTGAAACACAAATATACAGAAATCCAATGAATACATTAAAATTGGAAGTGCAGGTTATTGATGCACTAATTGTTCTGCTATCGATGTGTCCCCTTTTACATTTACAGGGGGAAACCTCTGGTCAATGTGCCATGAAAGGTGGACGTGCTTTGTGTCCATGTTTGCACGGAAAAAAAAGGGCAGGCAGAGGCAGAAACATAATCAACACATAAACACTTCCTATATCTGGAACTAGCATTAACATTAACACTCCAGCCTTTTGATCTCATGTCTAAATCTCAACTTAAAGATTGCATTTTGCAGTCTTTGTTTTTTTATTTTTGCAAAACCCATGTTAAATAAAGAAAAGTAGATGTATAATCAGTCAAATCAAAATCCAGAAGCAATTTACTATATTGTCATTTGAAGAATATAATTATACTCCTCTTACAAAATTACAGTGTGACACATACATCTCACAGTATGTGCTTTAACCTACTTGACACATGGCTCTCCATCCATCTCTTTCTCTTTATAGTCACAGTTGAACATAAGTTATCGTCACTAAATGGCCATTTAAATATAAAACCCATAATTGATTTCATAATGTTTTGTTTTGCTGGGACTGTCCCCCTGCTATTACATCCACTTCTACAATGAGCAGGCATGCTTTGATAGTGACATGATTGTTATGGTTGATGACACTCATGACTTAATGTCTTCCAGTTGGCCTCATGCCTGTCTTCCAGATGGCACTGTGCCTGGCAGCCCAGTGCAATAGTGCTCTTTTTTCCCTTTGTTTATATTGACATTAAAATTCATGTTCTTAGAGATATATGCATTGTGCCATCACTCACTGAGGATCTCTTATCAGTTGAACATTTACTGACACCCTGCCTTCGGGTTTTTTTTGTCTCATATTCCACTGCTACAAATATTTTATCAAAAGCTTGATGGCTTCAAATTTATTTTCTGCATCTCAAAGTACTCCAAGATTGTGGCTAAGGGGGACTTGTGCTGAGATTTGTCTCTGCTGGATCATGTAAGACATCAGAGACTGCTGTATGTCTCACAAAAGTTCATACCTGAGCAGCAATATGGATAAATTATAACTGCTGAACACAACTAGGAGTGACAATTCCCGTATCTCAGCACCTTTTCCTCTAAAAAAACTTAGTTATCATCTGTCATCCCAGATGGTGTGGTATACCCATAAGAGTGCAAGCTGATTCAGGCAGATCACAAATCAGCACATATCAAATGGATGAGGAACATAATGTTAGTTATCCCAGTTAGTGTAAATGTTTGTGTCTTGTAAGGGTTTGGGTCAAAAGCCTTAAAAAATATTTTTTTGTTTTGTCTTTTTGGAAAACAATAAATTTGGTTCCAAAAATGCCAGCTAGTGTGGCAGATATTCAGCACAACACTGAAACATCTAGGAGGTGTAAGACTAAGAAAGTGATTTTTTTTGTTTTCTTTGTAAGGCTATCAAAAGTCAAAAGTCAACCTGTCAACTCCCAAACTGTGCTTGTCAAAAGCGGTCTCCTTAATGGAGAGATAATAGGGCATTACAATATCAAGAGAAGGTGTACTACACAGGATGTGGTTCTTGACAATGACTTCAAACTGAGCTAAACATCTGAAGGGAACACAATTGACTCCTGAATAATCAGCCCTCAAAATACAACCAAGACATCCATAGCTTGACTTAGGGGAGAGAACTTTAACTCTATCAATGAAGACATGCAGCATAGTCATACAGTGCGGTCATGCGGATGGGTTCGACGTTAAGGAAAACTGAATGCAACAGAATGTGTTACAGAATGGAAAATCACCGGTAACGGATGCTTCAAACTGCATGATGGGACTTCGACCAGTTGTTTGTCTTATTAAAATGTTTAATATTACAACAAACAGTGTAGTCAATTAAAGTTCTTTTAAATGAGACCACAAGGACTTTTCACTGCAAAAAATACTGCCTGGCTGAAACCTTGATTATAAAACCTTAGTTGGGATTAAATGTTAGTCATCACATTAGAATTAGTGTTTATTGACTCAGGCTCAGCATGATCTTTGTTCCACTGATTCATGATTTGCTAAAGAAGATCATCCAAATACCAGATAAGGTAAAACGAAGAGAGATATCTTCCCCATGCCAACCAAGTCACCAAGTGTCTGTTGTTGCTTATGTGTTCAAGCGTCACTAAAATATACCATTGCTATCTGACTACTTAACTTTAGGATTAAGCAAGAAAAAAAAATTCCAACTAACATTGCTGTTAAAAAGAGAGAAAATATTTGAGAAAAGCAAAAGAAGAAACAAAATCAAGAACCTTAGATGATAATAGGTGGAAACTATGTTAGTTCTGAAAACACTTGCATGCCTTAATCCATAACAAATCTCCAAATCTCCATGAAAAGAGCAGAGATAAACAGCTTTATGTAACCACAAAGTTTCTTAGTAATTAAAGGAAAGTGGCTCTGGCTTGCTGGATAAACAATGCAAAAGAGGATTATTGGAAAGTTGCAACAGCTTCAAAAGAAACAGAAAAGAACTGAATTTCAACAACTGATGCAGGATAGGTTTCCTAACAGCGTCTCCTTTCTTGTGTCCTCAGATCTCTTCTTTAACTCACTAATCTACCTATTTCCTCCAAAGCCTTATTTAATGATAGTGAATCCTTCCCGGCAACAGCACCTTCTCCAGAAGGCTCAGCTCAGCAGCCACTGCTGCTGCTTTGTTCCTCATCAAGGAGAAGGTGAAAATCCTCATTGGCAGCTATAACATAAGTCTAACCGCAAGTCTGATGGAGTCTCTCACAGTACACTACCCTCACACAGCGCACCACCCAGATGACCCCATTGTTCTAGAAAACATTTCGACTTACACGTGTCTACAATAAATATCACGGCTGATCTCAAATAGTGCAGTTGCTTCCAAAAAATCCCCCCTATGCTCTAATGAGCCCAGAGTTGCTGAACTCAAGACGCAACAAGAGCCTCTGAAAAACTGGTATCCTTCTTAGCTTACAAACCACACCTACACCCACACACACTAGCTGGAGGAAAATGCAGAAATATCTATATGTGTTGAGGTTACTGTTCAATGAGACTTAAAGACTGCACACGTGCTTTATCAAAGAAACTTCTGCACTACAGGCACTTGTCAAACTGTCCATAGGATTTCAATATACTAAGCTAAGTGTCATGCTTTTATTCTAAGGACAAAAACTTGTGGAGCACAGTATGTGAATATTAATCAGCAATGATGCACTTATCAAATAAATTTGATATACAGCTCAAACAGCAGATCCTATGTGATCTTATTATGGTATTATCAGCATTTATGATAATAAGGGGTTATATGGGATAACAAAAAAAATATGTTACATTACTACGTAATTCCATCACAAATTATGTGGAAGATATAAAATTACATTTTAACAAAACAAAGTTCTAATTCAAGCTTGAGTTAATCATAAAAGTGTATAAAGCAACGGCTATCGTTAATTTCATCAGTAATTTACCATCACAATTATTAACATGATCACTCGATTATGATCACGTTTCTTTAAAGTGCAATGGACACTTAATCAGTGGAGTTAAATTATGTGTATAATCTTAAAGGTACTTAAGTAGAAGGTTGTTTTATTTCATATTTGGATGATGAAGTCAAAAAGATAACAGAGTGTTTGGCTTCAGATGTTAAGAGTGTCATATAACACATAAAATGCAGGTAAAAACAAAGAACAATGTAATTATATTGCAGAGTGTCGGTCTGTGCCTGTTTTGGTTGCCATAGAGACAGACTATTCACAGACTGAGTCAACTCAGTGACTGACTGGGTGACATTTGCTCTTTAAGTTGGCCACTCCACAGGACCAACAGAAATGACTCAAGCACAGAATTAACTGGGGCATAATTGTAAATTACTAACATATGAAAGGGTTAGGAAGGTGTCAGGAGGAGAGTCAGTCATTATCAAATAGATTATTTTGCACTAATTGCTCTTTTCGCAGTGACTGCAGGAACGATTCTGAGCCTGCAGCACCACCAAAGCCCTGCAGAGCCTATCACCTGTTACCTGCCACAAATCAAGTTCTTGAATTCCTGCTGTAGGCTGTGCTCATTGTTGCTTAGCTAGCATGGAGAGATAACGGGTGATTTAATGATTTTCTCAACTGATGTGATTTGATATATCGGCTGACTCTGCGCCTTTAGCTAGTATAACAGGTAAAACCCATTACCCTCCCACCAGGGTGATTTATGATGGGTAGTATCCCAGCTATGGGTCTCCTTACACAGCTGATCTACCAATAGAATTTATTGCAAAATGTTAGGCTGCACACTTCTTCTGACTGCAGACCCGGGCCAGTGGTAATGAGAAAGCAGTGGCCTTTGGTTGGGAGCATTTGGGCCATGGCCATTTCATTTAGCTATATGTAGGGTGAGTCGCAGAAAAAACAGTGATGGAGGGTCATTGAAATCACACACACACACACACAAAAAATCCCATTAACTATACTGAGATCAAAGGGGCTGCATTCAAACATTAGCAGATTCTTTAGAGGGAGGAATGTACTTACTGACGGGGCCCATCATTTATATTCCTGGCTGGTTTAAGTCACACACACTCACACATACCAGAGTTTAGCCATTTTTAGATAGATAGATAGATAGATAGATAGATAGATAGATAGATAGATAGATAGATAGATAGATAGATAGATAGA
>JBBBVU010000016.1:5166912-5177789 GCA_037177055.1 Atherinosoma microstoma | reverse complement strand
AGATAGATAGATAGATAGATAGATAGATAGATAGATAGATAGATAGATAGATAGATAGATAGATAGATAGATGGATCGATCAGCTGCAGAGAAGACATTCTTTATATTTCTTACTAGTTTAGTTAGTAATTATTGCAACTTATGAATTGTAAAATGTGCAATCTGCAAGGTACTGGGTAATTATATTTCTTTTTTTTACATATTGACATAACATTTCACATGAATTTGAGCCCTGACCATTCACAGAAGAGAGTGCAGTAGAAAAGAAAGGGTTTATGTGTGGGAGAAAAGTGGAGCAGTGCAATGCCCGTGGAAAATATTGTGCAGGATGAGTCTCAAAGTAACAATCTGTTGCATAAATGTCCATGAATTAGCACCTTCTGCCATCCCCTCTAGGAACACATATACAGACTAAACTTACACTGCATCTGTGCTAGGAGCAGAGTAAGGGAAGGTAGAATTTTAGATCCTTTATCGGGAATCTATAACATTCAGAGGTGTGGCTCGTTAACTATTTTGAATATAAATGGTTGGAATTGTTCTGAAATTTTCTTTTATACATCTGCTGAGGACAACGAAAAATATGTGTAAAACTACAGCTTGTTCCATTCCCACAGCCTGATGTGCATCCACCTTTGTTTTTAGTCATCATCGCTGCAGAAACCAAGTTTTCAGTTATTTGAGAATGTAAATAAAAAAAATAAATGCAATGTATCTAAGCGTGTTTCCAGCAGTTCAATAAAAATTTCACCAAATCAATACATTTTAACTACAACTATTGAGCGAAGCCAGCAAACCTTTGGAATTAAAAAAAGATACAAGTAAGTGGGTTCTACATAATTAGTTCAAAGTTGCAGATAAATCAAGAATAATCAATAAAATGTCAAATCGGATATTCAAATTCAGATGGAAACAACTGTGTAGCAAACTAATTGTATACATATTATTTTAAATAATTAATGGTTAACAGACTGTATAAATGGTTGGAAAGCAGGTCTAACTTGCAGCTGTTAGAGTAGTTTCAGCTGACAGTAAATGTAAATCAATGAAACTCAATCACCAGCAGTTCTTTTATATCAGAATATCAGGCTTATAGTTGTCAGTAATTATCATTTCAAAAATATATATTTAGCTCATAATGTTTGACGGTGCTCCGGAGGGGAAAACCTTATACAATATACACAAACAGGACGTATAATCACACAGAAAATAGGTTGGAGACCAGACAAACCATCCATCATCCTCAATATTAATTCTTAGTTTTGATCTTTATGCGTGTTTATCTGCATTTCCTTAGATTTCATCAGCTGTTGCAGCTTGATCATGTAAGGAACTTTCTTTTGTACCCTGTCTAAGTTCAAATGATTCCCTATTTTCTCATTTCTGTTTTGAATCTGTATTCTATTGAGCAATGTTTATAGCTTTTAATTTCATGATGTTATTCTTCATGGTGAAATTTGAACTCCTCTTCCCCTCTCAGCTGATCAAGTTTATTGCAAGACTTAATCTATAAGAGATATATATCGAAGATTTTGCTGAGGGATTGCTGAAGTTGGAGGTAAAACAGTCAGCTTGTATTAAAAGTACAGGCAGCAGCTTTGCATAGTGGACCTTAACAGATAAACATAGAGGCATGGATGATTTTAAATCGCATTTTGTCTAAGAACTCCTCCAGGTGATTTACTTTTTAAAACAATAAAACTCCAAATAAACAAGCAAACAAAAGAGAAGCCATCAGTCTGTGAGAACTGATGGGATCTAGCAACTGGAAATGTGTTAATGGACATCAGATTTCCTGGTGGCAGAATGGCATTTGAGGAGATTTAAAAACAGTGTGCTTATAAAGCTGTCAGCAGCCCATGAACACTCACCATCACTCCTGTCACGATTTAGCTTAGTGTACATGGATGTGAGTGTGCATATTTGTGACAGTGTGTGTTTGTGTGTGTGTAATTGCAAAGGCTGAACATTTTCCCCTAATATTGAAGCCAGCAAATGCCAAGTTTGCTATCCTTTTCAGCACAATATCACACTTGAGGAAGGTGAAGAAGTTAGCAGAAAGACGGGCACTGATGCATGACAAAAAAGAAGAAATGACATAAGGTGAAAAAGCCAACATGAGCTGAGGGGTTAGAGGGTGAGGCTGTAATTCTCCTTGTACATTCTTTTCTCCACTGCAAGATCTGATGCCTTTCTTCCCTTAAACCATCCCAAATACAGCAAATGTAGACATATATATCTCATGTGCTTCCTCTGTTGCTTTCTATTTAATGGACAGAATATACAGTGAACTTCAATCAAAACAAGAGTGAGCAGTTGGACTTATGTTTGGCCCCATGTGGTTTGGTTAATTAACAGAATGGGCTCTCCAGCAAGCGTGGTATTAAGAGGTGGGAGGGTCTGCATCACTTTCCCCCCTAGTAGAAAATGCAATTTCTGAATTTAGAAAAACATGGTGCTTTGGAAATAGCTCCTTCATCTTCACTAAACTGGACTTCAAACAATCAGCCAATGAAGAGATTATTTAAAGTAATGGCGTAATACTTAAGTGAGTGCAGTGAGGATATTGCTCTGTAGGGAAAAGTAATCCTGTTAGTGACATGTAAACATGTCTGTCTTATCATCTGACTTTCCCATACAGTGCATTTATTCTAGTTTGTGTGTCGTGTCTGGATGTCAGCACCGTTCTTACATGGGTTAGGGGGTTGCAGTGTGATTAGCTCAGGAGCGTTTGCATTTCTTTCTTCTTGCTCATTGTCTATGTTTCCCATTGAGCTGGGATTATATTCACATGATCCTGACAGTTAGGGATGCAATAGCAGCAACAATAACATGTCTGTTCGTGAAACAGTAGGCATTAAAGGCTCCTGCTGTCTTTTGCTGCAGAACACAGCTGCGAACCCTGCACCATCTACAGAAAGTGGGAAAGAGAGGAGGACAGAAAATTAAGCTACTTAGCCCTTTTAGTCGTGCTTTTTAAAAGATTAAATTCTGTACAAAGTCATAAATAAGTGTTATAGATTTGAATGGATTAGCAAAGGGTTGCATTCATCTAGTTCTGCACTCTGAATCGGGGACTCGCTAATTGAATTTCGGATCAACTTATTTAGTCAAAATATCCAAACTTGTATTCTTTGTGTATTGAGCCAAAGCATTCAGTTGATTACATAGTTGCTGTAATGGCAATGGAACGGTTTCAAGGTTTTAATCTTGTAGTTGATGTAATTATGAGTTTTATAAGCTCTTTGCTATGAACTTTAATATAGGTGCACTATCATCCACATGGCTCGGTAATAATGGGTAGCATCTGCAGTGCCTTAGAAGAATACTATAGGGATTTTTTAAAAAAAGAATTAAGTGCATGTGATAGGCAATACAAGTCAACTTGCTTCAGATATCTATTTTGTCATGCTGGTCCAAGCTGAATGAATAAAAGAGAAAAAGCCAAGGACTGTTAATATTGAGAGTACAATACAAAAGTACATATCTGGTTGATGTTTGGCCTGTCTAGTTAAGCTAGTTAGCATGAACAGTTTTTGTCCTGCGTGCTATGGCAGATTTTTTTTTGCATCAAGGCAGGATTTATTAGGTTTAATTCAATTCAAGCCTCATTCTTGTGCAGAAGACATGCTGCATTGCGCTTCTTCTTCACTCAATTCAGGTTGGCCTGACATGAATATGACATGATGGAATTAGTGTATGATAACATCATTATCGTGAGACGTGTTCATATATTTGCTTTGATTTTGCTGTCATTTCCTGCCGCAGTAGTTATATCTTCTCGTCCACTCTGTGTGCAGCAGTTTCACAGTGGGTACGGCTCAGACAGCTCCTCCGTATACCCACAAATACACACACACACACACACACACACACACACACATAAAGCAGCAGTGATCCAGGTAAAATGAAGTTAAAGTCATTTGAGGTAAATGAGTGTTTTCCTGCCAGAAACTTTGGACTAAAAGGACTTGTTGTCAAAGCTGCACTCCACAGTTTGGAATATTTGGGACTGGATTAGAGAAGAATTTCACTTCCAGTGTATGACATTTTAACAATTCTACTGTTGGAAATTCAAAATAATAAAGAATACTTCTTTGTTAACTGTACTTTATTTATTTGATGTTTGTAAAATAGTATCTCACTTTTGTCAGTGTACTAAAATTAGATGCAGACATCAGAAGACATTTGAGTAAGGGCTACATCTGAAAAATCTGTCTTTTTTTTTTTTATTTAATCATTTTTAAAATGATAAATGTACAGCTGCATAAAAAAAGAAAAATGACATGGGTTGTGTGTGCACCAGTCACTGTCAATGAGGCTGTTATAGACCTCATCCTGAATGCAGTGAAGCAGTGCTAATAGATGAGGTGTTTCTTTGAGAACAAGAGCTTTTAGACCAACCTCACCAACAGAAGAAGTTGATACATTCACTGGTTCATTGGTTTCATAAATGTTACGTCCACTAATTGCTTTAGTTGTCAGTGGATAATATCAGAATTGAGGAATTATTTGCTTAGTCACACCCTCACAACTTTTTCAAATGCACTGTCAGATAAAGGTAACATCATTTTTTAAATGAAATAAAAAAAACTACTAAATCTTGACCCCAAGCCCCAAGCTGTTCTTCATGCTAACTTAAGCTGAGCGCAGGTCAACTAATTAAATTCTTTAAAGTGCAGATAAAGCAAATCCAGACAGTTCCTTGAAAATGTATTATACATGCTAGAAAATAACAGCCTAAAACTGACAACTATGTTGCACTGAATTGGAGAGTCTTTAAGAATTTTTAGAGTGAGGTTTAGAATCAGAGCTCCAGAGCAGTGCTGCTAATATAACTTGTAAAGTTATAAATAGACTATTAAAATGCATCGTACTTGAAAGGGTCAATTTTGCCATCTGGCTGTGTATCTTACAACTAGCTCGCTAGTGTGCCTTCATAGAAAAACAAAACAAAACAAAAAGAAAGTACACCTTCCTTGGATTTGGTGAACTCAGGATGCCTATTAAAACTGCAAAGTGGAAGTGCAGGACTGTATGTTGAAGTAGCCACACACCAGCTCAGAAAATCAGATTCATGCTCTGTGGAAGTGAATGATGTGTTACTAGCATATGCTATGCCTTGTGTGAGTTACACCTAACATATTCATTTTGTGAAGGAGCAATACAACACCTCATGGGCTACTAGAACATTGCACACCTTTCTGTGGGATACAGAGGTAACTACAGTCAGTAGATGAAAAGTTGATTAATTCTATGCAGAACCACATTGATAGAGAGATGAGGATCATTGCCAGAGACAGCTGGGATTAACTGATACATTACCACAACATCGAGAAAGACACTGCCTTTCACTCCCCTGCTAGCATGCTCACTTTATGCCAGCAACACAGTATCTGCTGCATTGTTAGAGAGGACATGCCTACGATGTCATTGTAAGCTGCAACACCTCAGAGCAAATAATAATGCAAATTGTCTTAGAATTTGAATGTTTGATTTATATGCTTGGTCACTGTTTTAATCATTGATGTTTAGATTTATCTTTAATAAATTGATAAATACATTCTGTGATGTGACAAACTTATCCATATTCATTTCTGCTTCACTCAGCAGAGTTCTTTTGAATGCATTTTATTCATGATACTTTTATAACTTCCTTTGAAGAGATTAATGATAAGCAAGTTTAAAATAAATGTTCACTTTTCTTCTTATTTAGCTATTCACCATGCAAATCCATTTTTTTGCATTTAAAAACAACAAAATGATCATGTATATTTTCTGAATAATATAGAAAAGAACGTTTAGTGCATTCATTCAAGCTATATGACAACCTGACATTTTTAAAATTTGAACAAAATGAAAACTAAAATATCTTAAAATCACACATGCCAATATTTTATTCACAACAGAATATACATAGCATAACTGATGTCTCACCTGAGAAATTTGACGATTTTATGCACAATTTGAACTTTTGTCAAATGTGATGCTTACTACAGGTCTTAAAATAATTGGTACAGGGGCATGGTTACCATGGTGTAGCATATCCACTTCTTTTCAGAATAATTTGAAGATGTTTGGGCATCAAGGTTTCGAGTTTCTGGAATTTTGGTTTTGGAATTTGGACCTGATGAAAAGTTTGTTGTCGTCTTTGATGTGTTTTTCAATCAATGATAAACCAAATGTTCACTATAGGTGAAAGCTCTGGACTGCAGGAAGGCCAATTCAGCATCTTCTCCTGTGAAGCAATGCTGTTGTAATAGCTGCAGTATGTGGTTTTGCATTGTCTTGCTGAAATACACAAGGCCTTTCTTGAAATAGACATCATCTGGATGCGAGCAGATGTATTTGCTTTTCAGCATTCATAGTTCTTTCCAAAACAAGCAAGCTGCCCATACCATATGCATTTATACACCACCAAACCATCAGAAATACTGGCTTTTGAACTGAACACCAATAACACCAAGAGGGGGTCTCCCTCCTCTTTAGCCCAGATGAGGCAGCATCAAATGATTACCAACAAGAATGTCAGATTCAGACTCATCTGACCATAGAACACTTTCCCACTCTGAAACCGTCCATTTCACATGAGTTTTGGCCCACCGGACAAGACGGCGCTTCTGGACCATGTGCAAATATGGCTTCCGTTTTGCATGATAGAGTTTTAGTTGGCATGTGCAGATGGCACCGAGGATTGTGTTAACCAACAGTGGTTTCTGGAAGTATTCCTGGGCTCATCTAGTAATGCCAGTGCTATAAACGTGCTAATGAGTGATGCAGTGTCATCTGAGGGTCCAAAGACCATGGGCATCCAAGAAATGTTTTCAACCTTGTCCTTTAAGCGCAGAGACGTCTACAGTTTGTCTGATCTTTTGATGATGTTATGCACTGTAGATGATGAGAGTTACAAATATTCGCAATTTGATGTTGAGAAATATAGTTTTGGAAGAAGCTTTTTATGCACTCTTTCATAAATTGGAGAACCTCTGCCCGTCTTTATTTCTGGGAGACTCTGCCTCTCTAGGACATCCTTTTTATGGCTAATAATGATACAGACCTGATATGAATTACCATAATCACTTGCTGGATGTCCTCCCAGCTGAATCTTTTTTTTTTTTTTTTTTACTTTCTTGCTTTTTTAGCCATTTGTTGACCCTGTGCCAACTATTTTGAGACCTGTAGCAAGCATCACAGGACCACATTTTGTGCATAAAATTGTCAAATTTCACAGTTTAGCCATTTGAGATGTTATGTTTTTTTGTTGTGAATGAAATATTGGCTCGTGATTTAAACGTCCCGGCATTTCAGGAATTTGGGATATACCATGCGCTTTCTCCAATCTTTTTTACCAGCTCCCACTGAATTTTATGAACATCTGAAAAATGCAAAAATTTAATTTTTGAGGCTTAACATCACTGTGAATATCATCAATGTACAAT
This sequence comes from Atherinosoma microstoma, assembly GCA_037177055.1. NCBI lineage: Eukaryota > Metazoa > Chordata > Actinopteri > Atheriniformes > Atherinidae > Atherinosoma > Atherinosoma microstoma. Next base: position 5,170,350 of record JBBBVU010000016.1, on the reverse strand, counting down.
CTAACCCATGGCATCAGTCTATTCATAATCCAACGCTTTTCCGTGGTAATATGTACATCCATATTGACTCATGAAGGATTAACCTTTTTTTCCAATTTGCTTTGCTGCTTCAGTTGATGTACAGATAATGTATAGTGCTAGAGTTTGTAACAAGTCATCATATATCATTTTAAATAGACCCATTTTATCCCCACATCTTTATTATAAAACTAAATGGACATACCATTCACACTTCTTTTCCCAAACATCTTGAGGCGGCGTTTTCAATTTTTTGTTAGATTTTATTTACTTATTTTTGTTTAATTTTAAGTACCTTTTGACTGTTGTCCCTTTATTGGACAAATTACCATATTTGGTCACTTCATTAGACATACAAAATGCCTCCAAATGCTACTCCTTGAAATCATCCATATATCCAGATACTTTATTGAGAATGGTTTTCAACAAAAAAATGAGGAGAAATTTTTAGTCCTGACCACATTTTAGAAGAAAAAGTAACAGTAAGTTGTGTAACATCATCCGCTATTACAATAAGATTGTTCTTTATGGTTTAGGTTGTACATTCCAAAGCATATAGTGAGTGACTAATAGAAGCTTATCATTGCAGAAATGTCTCCACTCAAAATAATCTTTTGGATAAACATAACATGATCTTGACACACATTCCCACACAAATAAAACAAGTAAAATAACCCATTCTTGATTATATCAAATGAACACATTCGATACTTCTTGGATAAATTCAATCAGATTACATCAGATCATCCCACACCAGTTAGAAGTTCAGCTGAAATCAATGCTTGTATCTAAAATTATACAAGCATCACAGAAATACTTCCTGGATTATTCAACACATCCTTTTTTGTTTGGTTATTTTTAAAGGAGTTTTAGGCTTCTGGTGGCTTTTATTTCACAGTAGCTTGACAGGAAAGGGTTGCATACAGAGTGGGGAATAGGCATGCAGCAAAGAGCCCTAGGCCAGGATTGGAACTTGGGCCAGCTGCATTGAGTAGCTCTAGCCTCATGGGGTGGCCGCTCAACCAATTGAGCTAAACACCAGCAAATCAAACAGGTGCCTTAGCTGATATTCTTTAGTATAAAGGCAATAAAAGTTTCAGTATTGTAGACTTTGTTGCCTTTTACTAAACAATCTACATTCTGACCAATTCTGTGATTTGTGATTTGACTGCGTGTGTAATATGTATGAACAGACTTGGAGCAGCAACAAATCACTTTTTTGCACTTTTGGAAATAGCTGAAACAGTAGAAACAACAAGTGCACAGAGGTAGACTAAGGTCAAAGTGACTTTTGTTATGCAAAATAAAATGTACACATTCAAATGAGGAAGTATGCTTTCAGTCCAACATCATAACAGTAATTAGCATCTGTCACTATAAACAGATGACATAAAAGAACACATATTACATGAAAAAACACTTGTTTTAGAAAGAAGTGGTGTAACAGTCTATAAATCCTGGAAGTTGGAGCTTGTAGGGAGACAATATTAGGAGGAGCACAGCCAGATAACCATTTTTGCAACAATGCTGGACAAGACAGGTGGAAAAAAAAACTGAGATGAAAAGGCTTAACAGGACAAAACTAAACATAACAGCACGAAAGTAAAACAAATAAAAACCCCAGAATATTCCATTTCAGCAATGATGTCAGACCTAAACAGGATGTTGTTGGAGTTGGACTTTAAGTCACTTAGAAATACCATGTAAAGACGCTTGCTCTCGAATTAAAATGAACCTCATCAAACATAAAAAGCCCAAGGTTGGCAAATCTTAAGCCGTCTCTTGATAATTAATAAATGCATAGATGTAATGTGGTCCCAGCTTCAAGAAGAATACAAAGGGAGAATAAACATTTCACATTTAAAAAAAACTAAATTTCTCGTTATGCAAGCCATGAACACTGACAAGGTCGTCAATTGTGTTTGATATGCTTATAATGGTAAATGAAACTCACTTTTGTATTTTACTGTTATTATGAATTTTTTATGCACCAATTTCAATTGGTGACTGTTCAATCTTGTGACTGTTATTACATCTAACATTAGATGTCAACATGTATCTTTGATCATTTTGCATGATAGTCGCCTATGGGGTTACTTGATGGCAGAAATAAGTTAAGCAGCCCATGGGTGGCCTGTAGCCCTGAAACATACGTCATCACCAAGTGGTTTCATATCATATTGGATGGACATGCTTTTGTTAGCACAGAAATAAATCTGTCATCACTGTTATTGTCAGTGTTGATATGTAAGCAACCAATAGTAAACCTTTATAATAGGTTACGAGATGCCATTTATAAAACAAGGAAAAAGACTGGCTAAAAAAAAAAGACATGCAAATGTCCAGATGTATCAAACTTACATTCCTTCCAATGGCAAACACAGGCCAGCTCCTATGGTTTCAAAATCAGTCCAATTGCACAGACATCTACAAGAGAATGATCCCTACTCAAACTTTTTTAAATTTAATTTCATGACTATATCTTCATTGATATAATATAATCCTAAAATCTAAATGGAACAGCTAAAATTGCAAACTCACAACTAAAGAAATGTACTTCAGAAATCATTAAGTGATCTCATCTTGTTGTGGCCATCTACATCTGTTCCAAGTTTAAATTCCCTGACCGGTTTTACTTAACTCATTGCCAGAATTTTGTTATAGCTACTTGTCTTCTTGTTCAGTTGCTTGTCTGTTTGATATACTGTATTATTGTTTTGAATAACCTGCCCTACACCACTTTCTGTTTGCCCACCAGCTGCCTTTTATCTGCAGCTTGGTCCAGTTTCATGGCTTGCACTATTACAAACTTATGTCTAAACTCTAGGTTGATCATATGGATGTAATCTAAGTAACAAACAACCAACCAACTTTTTATTAAAAAAGAAAGAAAAAAAGTGAGTAAGGAAGTAAATGAAAAAGTAGAAACATAAATTATCACTAAAAGTTTTGTTTTTTTACTATCATGCTGGAAGTAAGTGGGAGGCAATGTATGGCCGGGCCATCAAGAGTCTACATCCTTATGGCATTAATGGACATTCCAGATGAAAACATAGAGCAAATAACATTTATACAAGAACATATTGGCTGAGAATGAAAGAGAATTTGATTGCTTTATTGTGAATCCCAAAAGCTTCTTGAAAAATATAGAGGCTTCAGGCTGCCAATGGATACTTTGGGGAAAAGAGAGAAGGCAAAACATCTGGCCTCCAAATTTTAATTACCCTTACCCCCCGGATTTCTTTCATTTTACATTTTTGAGTAGTGTTTTTCTTTTAATATACATATATATATATATACACTGTAACGAATTTCTGTAAATTTACGGTGAAATTACAACAGCATCTTATTGTTTTTTTATAATAGTTGTAAAATACTGTTTTGGCTATCTCAAATACTGTAGTATTCATCCCCACATGT
>JBBBVU010000016.1:5141967-5162899 GCA_037177055.1 Atherinosoma microstoma | reverse complement strand
TATATATATATCTTAAAGACACCAATCCAAAATGTACTGCTTGCTGACATTTTAACATTGTATTTCATAATCAATGATATATACACTCTGAATGGTATCTTGTTTGGGCTGCACAGTGGTGTGATGGTTAGGCTTCCTCCCACAGTCCAAGGACATGCATGTTAGTTTAATTGGTCACTCTAAATTCTCCCAGAGTGAGCAGGAGTGTTTTTTTTTGTCCCTCTGTGTTGACCCTGCGATGGACTGCAGACCTGTCCAGGGTGTACCATGCCTCACATCTGCAATTTGTTGGTATAGGCTTCAGCTTCCCCACGGACCTGCTTGGATAGACTCTAGTTCCACACAATGTATTGAAATAAGCAAGTATAGAAAATGGATAGATGGATGGATGGATTGGTATTAAGAATTAGGTTGTTACACTTTTCAACAATTTTCTTTGTGTGCTACTGTTTCCATATATTTGAACCAAAGAATATATTAACTAGACTGATAATTTTCTTGCACTTAAAGATGAATTTTCTTCATAGGAGTGAATGTGAGCGTGAGTGATTGTTTGTCTCTGTGTTGGCCCTGTGATAGACTGGTGACCTGTAAAGGGTGTACCCTGCCTCTCACCTGCAAGATAGGCTTCAGCTTCCCCACAACCCTGAATTGGACTAAGCAGTATATAAAACAGATGGTTTCTTGTTTAATGTTGTATAACAAATTTTTTTTCTCTGAAAAATGTCTCGATGAGCAAGTACATTGTTGTTTTACAGTTCATACTGGATAATGAATACCATTTGCAGAGGAAATCATTTCTATTTCCCAAAGACTCAAGGTTATGGAAAAGAAAAATGACTGGTGGAGCTCTGCATATATTAGCACTATAAAAATGAATTTACAGGGAGAGATTTTTACGTGTTTAGGCATAAGAAATGTGGGAAAACACTTCACTTCTTCTTTATTTGAGATTGGTGCCAAGTGTGTTTCTATGCCATATACAAATGTTGATTGGATTTGTTTTTGTTTTTTGTAGAAACTTTTATCTTGATTAACATCACTGACTCTTTTAAAGGTATAACAACAATGACCAGATTAAAGAAACATTTACAGCTTTACATGTAATATTGTTTACTACTGAAGGTACATGTGAATAAGCTGAGGGTTAAACAGCCAACAACTAGAAGCATTCAGAGAGTGCAGACCTTCGCCAAGCCATAGGGTCACTCACATGAGAAAAACCCAAAAAGCCAAACAGCCCACCCAGTACTCCCTACATTTTAACCTTCTGGGTCACCAGATCTAGAATATCAACATGATCTGGTGCAAATGATGTCGGATTATAACATCTGATGTCATCTTGTGGGTTTTTTTTTGTTTGTTTGTTTTTTTTTGCCAATGATTCTGGGCATTATCTGTTGAGTTAGAAGATGTAATGGCGGTGTTTTACAACGTTTTGGACATCGCTGCACTGAATGCATGTGTCCTCTTCCGCAGCATCGATACCAGAATGACCTGCCTTGTGTTCATTATTGAGCTCTCCACATGAAATACAATATCAACTGACATCCGGCGCTCTGTTAAAAAAGATTGAAAGGGTGGAAAAATTTAGGCTCTGTAAACACCACTTTTATCTTTTTTGTTGTTGTTGTTTTTAATGCTGCATAAGCAGCATGTCAAAATGACCCCCTCTGGTGGTGCTAGGGGATATTGGAATGTTGGTGGTTCTAGTGTTAACAACAATTCCTGGATTGAGACTGTGACTCGGATCACCCCCAAAATCTAATCAGTTTTTCCTTATACCATTTCAGAGATTTCCTGATAATTTCATCAAAATCCATCCATTACTTTTTGAGTTATGTTGCTAACAGACAGACGGATGGACGGACGGACAGACAAACGTACGCAGGTAAAAACATAACATCCATACCTTGGCGGACATGATAATGATCATTTTTGCTTTATAAATCCCCATTGGGAAATTAGATTCTGCCTTTTACCCATATATATTAGATACAAGAGAGCAGTGGGCTGCCATATATCGGCACCCTTTTAGAACTGTCTTTAGTGAACATAGGGGACATAGATCAGTGATTTTGTGAGAAGCAGGCTTTTTAAAATCCAATGCTGGAGTCCTCAACCACCCATTGTGATGCTAGAATCCTTTAAACCACAATTCCACAGTCAGAACTTGGAGAGGGTCACCATTAATTTTGAATATTAGAATCTGAAAAAAGCTTAGTTAAATTGTTATTCATGCAACAAAAAAATAAGTGATTTTAAAAATTTTCTCACCCAAGTATTTGACATTGTCAGATATTAAGGCAAGATCGAGATTTTCAATACAATGAAAACTGTCAGTCTGTGGTGTTTTGAAGTAGACCCCATGATATGGAGGAAATGAGAGGCTTTTCATGTTTAATTAATAATGCTAATGAAACTTAATTAGAGCAGCTTATGAAAAATGCATTCAAATGAGAGATGAGCTTTATCCTTAAATAACAAGCCTCCTGTGCTGGATTTGGTGTCCTATTACATGCTAATTAGACTGCACTAGGGACTGTTAATGAGCATAGATCATTTCATCTTTAGCTCAGCTTGGTCCTCACCAACTGCTTGTGACCAAGTATGTAGAAATGTATTTTTCTTATGGATTCATAGTACTACTGCTTTATAATGTGTAATAATTATTGGATAACCTTTTGTTTGCTGGCTGTTATTTAATCATAAAGAAAGGAAATAAAAAGCAAACTTTAAAGTAATTGCTTTTGCATCCCTTATTTAAAAAGCTTTCGTAAAGTGACATTTTAATTCTAATAATTTACATTTCCAGCACTGAAAACAAGCAGCCTCAGAGCAAACAGGCATACTAGGCTCCTCTGGGAGTGTCTTTTAAAAAAAGCCCTTGTAGACTGCAGGCAATCAGTTCACAGTTTACAGAACTTAAAAAAAAAGAACTTCAAATATGGGTTTGGTATTCATTTTGTGCTTACTGTATCAAATCCAAATGTACATTTCTAAATGTGTTTCAGTGTTTTTGCATGCAATTTTATATGTTAGTCATGTCGATTATGCACATTTGGTGTTTTACACTTTCTCCTTAATGCAAAATGTCAAAAGTAATAGATTTCTATTTCTAAGAAACACGCTTTTTGATGTAAGCTGTGTGCTTTAAGTACATGGATGGTCTTTGTGAAAAGACACTGGTGAACTGACACAGTGTGTGTCATCTACAGCTTTATAACAGCTTAGTAACATCACAGCTCAATTGCTGAAAATGCCTGTATACCCTGCAGGTAAGGGTCCATTAAATCCTCCTACACTGTGATCCTGCTCCCACGCGTGATTCTATCTCAACCTGAAAGGCTTTTGGTCACTAACACCTATTGCAATTTGCTTCTCTTGAATTCCAACAAATTAACCCTTGAAAAAAGAACAAAAGCAATCACTGTTTTTTTTTTCTCCTTTCAGCCAGGGTATGACAGTTCATATCATCTAATAGATTATCAGTAACATTCGTATACATAAACTAATTAACTACATAAGCAGTGTCTCCGTGCTGAAGAAAGAGAGGGGGCTGGATGAATGGGTGGATGTGTGCGCTCTGTTTTACACTGTCAATTTGGCAGACGCCTGCAGGGGCTGGTGTGTTGCCATGGTGATATGAGCAAGGCATGAAAGAGCAGCAAGGTTTGCCTAACAGGACCAGTCTTATAAGGACTGATAAAATGAGAACCTTTTTCTAAGCACATCACATAGACTATATGCCTATTCAAAGAAAACCCGAGCATTTCTATTAACCCCAACAAGATTTGGAACAGAACAGAACCAGAACATTTTGTTTTGTGGAGATAAAAAGCAGCTTTCACCATGGTATTTAACACCTGTTTTTCTCATGCTATTAATTTCATAATTTATGAAAAGGTTAGGTCCACATCTGGGATTAAGCTAACACTAGGAGACCAACATCTTTGGAATGAGAAAGCATTCTTCTTTCATTTTGTTTCTGTAATGCAATTAGACACATGCACTCAAATCCAAACTTCAATTTTCTTTAGAAAACAATCCATGAAGACATTTCAGAAATAAGTTACATTCAAATTTATTTCGGGCAAATTCTAGAGTTCTGGGTCTGACTAAGAATTGTCTCCAACAGAAGCTTTATCGGCTATTATCCTTTGGGATAAAATAATTTCTCAAAGTGGGTATTTAGGGATACTTTAAAAGTCACATCATGTTTGCATGATGCATATTTTAAAAGGACCATCAAGGTTTTGCACTGAATTCACGTTTGGTCTCTTTTAAAATGTACCTTAAGGCGTTCCTGTAAAGATAGCTGATTTATTAATGCAGACTGACCACTGCAACAAAGGAAATTGTGTCTGACATCTAATGTCAAGGAAGCAGGTCTAAAATCTGAGGCACTGTTGTATCAAACACACTTGCAAAAAGAGACTTGTTAGATTGAAAGAATGAGTGAGAGAGATGGATAGTACAGGCACATACACTAGGGACACATAAAGGATACCTTATCATTCTGGCTCGGTCACTCGTCTTGAAGCTACTGCTGTGTTTTCCTGGCACTATGCTTCAGGTCATTGTCTCGTTCATATGTAAAATTTTGCACCAGTGTCTGATCCTTAGCACTTTATAGAGGATTTATTTTGTTTTTCTTCTTATAGAAAGCATCATTACAGAATTTTGCTGCCATTACCATGCTTGACTGTAGGTGATGGTTTTCTCAACATCTGGTTTTCTCCCTATACATAATTGGAAATTGTTCCCAAATAGTTAAATATTTGTAGAATCAGATCAGTAGACTCTATTTCTCATGGTCTGTGAATCACAGAGGTGCATTTTGGTGAACTCTCAGTCAGCTGTCATGTGCCTTTTAGTAAGAAATGGCTTCTGTCTGACCACTCTTCCAGAAAGGCTGATAGGTGTCCTGCTATAAGGCTCTCCCATTTTAAACAAAGGAAGACTGGATATCATTCAGAGTTACCTATAAAATCAAGGTCTGTCATCACTGATTACTCAGTTTGGCTGAGCAGCCAAATCTAAGAAAAAATGTTGGTTGTTCGAAACTTATTCCCTTTGAAAATGATTGCGATTATACTGTGCTCTCAGGCACTTCTGCATATATATTTTTTTACTCTTCCTTAGATGTATGCCTTGAAACTATGTTATCTGATCTATGCACAATGCTTTCAACCCCATGGCTTGAGTTGCACTCTGGAATACAGCACAATTTTGAGACTGACAGACAGGTGTATACCTTTTCTAATAATGTCATTGAATTCTATTACGTGCAGACAGGGCTGTTTCAAGGACGACTGAGAGATATAGTAGAATGTGCTGGAACTGTAGTGTCTGAACAAAACCTTTTTTTCAATAAAAGCTTACCCAAAAATTTAGTAGCAGTTTTATTAATGCTCTGATATTAGCTTGCAGTAAGTTTGATAAATACAGTAATTGTTGCAAGGCTGTACTGAGACATGCCAGTACTTTGTGATAAACATTATCATGCTGGGATAACGACAATAGCAATGTTAACATGCTGATGTTAAAAAGTTCAAATGTTAGATCTGAATGCATATCAAATAAGCAATAGCTATAAAGTGCAGCTGAGTATATGGGCTTCATACTCAGACATGCACATAGATAATTGTGGGCACAGTGGATAGGTCATTGACCTGATTATGGTACCCGCTTGGAGGACTGTGCTCCAAACTTGGAGAGCATAGCAGCATTTAAAGATATATAAATCATCATGTGCATAAGTGCTACAAATCACATCTGCAAGTGTGCAATGCAGACTGCATGAAAATTATATTTACTGTATGAATTGCATAAATGGCTCTCAAGTCAATGGTTTAAGCCATATGGCCCATGAGAAAGGATTACACTCAGTCAGGTAGATAATTTGTAATCGCGTTTCTAATTATTTTATGGTAATACATCCAGCAGTTCTTTTAATATTTGAGTCCTGACTAAAGTGGGAAATTAAATGCAGGCACTACCATCATCAGGGCCCAACTAAAAACAAAGGAAAACAATCTGACTCAGCAACAATCCCCCCAAAAATTCCCTCTGACTCAGCTGGTACACTCCCACAAACACAACCGAAAGTCTGCTCAGGCATGAAATCAGTGAAGGATCACTGCAATCAAGACACCCACTGGTTGAACACAATGGGTTTTTAGGGATGAATAGTGTGTAATGTGGACTAGGTGCTCCCAGTTAACCTCATAACATTGACAGATGGGCTGGTGTCACTCTATGAATACAGGCATGGGCGTTTGATTGAATTTTAAAATGAGGGAATAGGGTTTGGAAGGTAACTAATTAGCAAAGAATTGAGGGATCCCCCTGGAACAGGAAAACAAAGGAATTTTAATACACATTTCAAACCATTTGAACTCTTTGCTAATATAAGATTCAGCCATCAACAATAGTGTTGATTCTTGAAATTGACCTAGTTAAAAAATGTTAAACCTCCACACAATCATAGTCTCAAAAGTCCAAAGTCTAATAAATTCATGAAAGTAGAAACAATGTGGATGGATGTCAGGACTTACAAAAACAATTTCAAACCCTATCTGTTAATTTTACACTCACAATCTGGAGCTTGCTATTCTTAAAAGGACAAACAGTCCTTTCATGCACAGCTCTGATTTGCTTGATTCGCTATATCATTCACTCTGCAAGACTGGAGGGGCAAAGTAACCGATTTGTCCTGCAAAATCACCATGTGTATGACAAAGAAAGAATCCTTGAAATAATCAACATTTATTTCATCTCACTGGATCAAATCTATGATAATGGAGGATTTTTCTTCTTGTGCAGTTAGCATAAGTCACTAGCAAAAAAAAAAAAAAGAATAATACCACAATACCCTGCTACAACAATAATTTCCCTCTAAGAGGGATAAATAAAGTATATTTCATTCATTTCATTTATTTCATTCATTTCATTTCATAATTTAGTTACATAAGAACAATGAAGTTTATTTTACAACAACAACAAAAAAGAGTGATACATAAATTAATTAAACATATTGATACGAAAGCACTGAAAAATAGAAAAAAGACAGAAAAACAAGTAGAACTGACTCAAACTAGCCCAAATTAGGTTTCAAAATATAAAGACAACACCATTACATTGTCTCAACTATAGTTAAGAGATTTCTGTCATATTTCCATTACCTGCACTGAGCTGTTTTCCCTGAATGTAGTAGGCCATACTGTTGATGACAGAGATGCCTTGAGTGTGAAGAGATGTTATAGCATAGTATAATTGTACACTAACATTTCAAGGAGCCAATTTTACTTTGTCCCCAATAAAATGTATATTAAAATGGTACTGTAAAAGACAGACAACATGCTTTACACAACTATTTTAGGTGTTCTAAATTTAATACCTGCATCTCCCTGACTGCTGTATTCTCCCTGCTGCTCTGCTGAGGTACACTTCTGAATGGTAGGAAAAAAAGTTTGAATGAGCAGTAATTTCCTCAGTGTGAATTACTGAGGTGTTCATATAACCCTATATCCGAGCCAGAGATATAACCATTTTAACATAAATACTAATGGAACATAAAGACATCCAAATGCTTGTCATATACTTTCAATATACTTTCTTTTAAAATAAACGAATAAAAGAGGCCATCAAGGCTCCCAGCTGTGTTTTTATTGCTGTTATTTCCATTATCCTAAAGTGAAACAGAAGGAAAAATGTCAATCCTCAATATAATAAACTTATTTCTGTTGAACTAGAAACTGACAGAGGAAAGAAAACAGATCTTCTGTGAACTGTTTTGATTGGAATATTATTATTTGAATAAAGCAATGGTTCCGAGGCTTCCTGTTATTTGGTGTGATATTTGAAAGACTGATTTGAGAAGCATCAGAGAGAATTGGCAATCCTTTCCTTTCTGAAAAAATCAACACATTTCAGAATGCTGAATAATCATAGCCTACTAACACAATAAGAATTGGAAAATAGTTTAATACACTGTGAAATACCAGTAAGTTAGCCTTTTCAGTAATTATAGGAAAATGAGCACCCTTCAAAAGATAACTAAGTAGCATAAGAAACTACTGGTTGTACCAATAAATACAACAATCTGTTGTGGAAAAGACAATCAAGCTGACAAAGATCTACTTTGTCATGGAGTTTAAATTCATGAAAACTGTTCAATCAAACTGCAGCTGTTACATCTGCTTTCTTCCTTGGGCTTTTTTTCTTTACCATTTATAATTTTTTGGGCACTTTATTATGTTACTAATTAAACCTGTTGCAGTTTTCAGTTCATTCTTTAGGTGGTGAGAGTGACACAGACGGATACCTGCGCCTGTAAATGAGCCTTGACACAGAAGGTAAAATAATACTGACAGCCCCACGATGCCATTAATGGACTCAAATTGCTCTTGGTCTTAGAGCAATATTTTGAGCAAATCCTAACACTTAGGGCCGGATCTATCAAAGTTTTGTACAAGGTAAAACATGTGCAAACATGACAGCACACGCAAAAACATGTTGCAGCTGAACGGGAGCGGGATTTACTAAAGGGGCGCACCGAGGATTGCACCCATTACGCGCTCAAAATAACGCCTGCACTCCATTTTGCATGTTTGACTTGAATGAATATGCAATCTGGGTGTTTCTAGGGTGGCCCTGAAGTGCAAACCACATCAACAAATTACTAAACATTACAACAAATTCAAAAACACAACTAAAAATTCAAAAACATTACAACAAATTAAAAAACAACTACAAATTAAAAAACAAAGCTACAAATTAAAAACTTTTTATTCAGATTGGACGTTCGATCGGATCAAAAGTGCTTCATGTAAACGCAGCTATTGACTATTTGCTGTAATTTGTGACTGCTGGTTTAGAAAAAAGAAAAAAACAGTCCTAGTCAGGGGCAGCCCTGGAACCGAAATCACTGCAGGCAAAAAGTGGGAGCACTCAGAAAAAGGAACACACAGCAAAACGAATGAGTCATTTCACACTGGTAGACAAGATAAAAGAAATGTACAAGGAGACGACTGTGTGGCACATAGTACAGAACAAATGAGCACAATGTGGTTCAACACTAAACTCATCTGTCAAAGTACTAACATTTACTGATGTTCTGAAGAATCTCTGATGTTCACTAACAAGTCAAGGACAAGTTAGGTGCAGTTTTAAGCTATTTTGTAGTGGATAATTACGTTTTGCCACTTTTTTTAAAAACAATTTTTCCATAAATTTTAAAAACAAAAATCATCTCTGTGTAATTTGATCTTTTTCCGTTGACTGAGTTTGTTGCCATTGTGTTAATCTGCTTTTATTTTTTACCGAATACTTGCTTGTTGATCCTTTCACTCTGCAAGTGAGTCACAAACAATTTGTATTAAGGCAGTCATCTGGCATTTCATTCATTCTTCTTTTTAACAACACATGCTACTTCATGTGGTTAAGATTCTTGAGTCTTTGACCCTTTTTTTCTTCTTTTTTTTTAATAACCTGTTGTTTATTTTTACTGTGCATGTTCCAGTCTAACCATGCTAAACCACAACTCATTTTCCCTTTTTGCCATGTTACAGAACAATTTGACTTTTTACTGTTCTCATTAGAGATCTGCTGCTCATTATTCTAGCTGACAGGTCAGTGTACCCATTGGGTGAGCCTAATTCTTTTTCATGCATGGGCCCAATCATGAATTCAACTAACAGACATGGCCTTAAGGGGCAGAGAAGACAGAACAGTAAATTCTATATACTGCCCTTCAGTAACCCCAGAAATCTATAATTAAGAATTTTTCAACCAGGACAGACGCACTGGAGTGGACTGTGAACTCAATAACAACGCTGATAAAGACTTAGATATCACGGTCGAACCAACATATTATAAGCCTTGCAGAATGTTCACCTAGTGTTCAAAACATGCCAGTTTCATATGATCAAATAGATGAAAAGGCTTAAAATGGATATTCTGGGATTTAGTAAATATTGATTGACAGGGCCATTAAAAACGTTGGATCGATCATCTTCAGCACATGCAGTAATGGCTAACACAGTAGATTTGATGCTAAGGCTTTTCTAGAACCGAGAGTCCTTTATTGGTGAAATGATCCGAGCATACCACGACTCAGAAGCAGGCTCAACAAGCATCCAGAAGGCATCATGCTCAACCACCTCCAAGTGTCAGCTATTTTCAGCTGTGTTTATCTTATCAAACCAACTGTCACAAAAGTGGAAGAAACAGCCTGGACTTATGAAACTAGTCCAAATGGTTTCCTTTTTTTCTTTTTTTCTTTCAGGATGGGACATCAAGGCAACACAAGTGTTTCAGCCTGAAACTGTCTTCATTAGCCCTTACTTGGACTAAATATACTAAAGCATAGTGTATTCATACTTTATGACAGCTTAATTTGGATTTTTAGGGACAGCTATTTCTGAACGATCATCAATTATGTGTCACCAGTAGTAAAAAAAAAAAAAAAGTTACAAGCTTATCAGTAAAGCAGTTATCACAAAGAAAGTCTAACACTACAAATTAGCTCAAATTAAAATTTCATAAGAGCTTCTATTTCTTATTCAAATTTTACTTTAAATATAATCTGAAAACAATAGGATGATGGAAACTAATCACCAGAAATGAAAAGTTCACATTTTAAAGTAAAGAAGTTATGTCAGAACCTAAGATAAAAATGACAATACTGGCCAAGATTCAAGATGTTGTGCCAAACAATGTGCCCTTACAGATGTCCTTCCTGGCCTAATAGAGCTGTGTGAGGTTTTCTTTGAACTAGGTTTATTGATAATTTATACGAAGAAGATTGTCACAGGGTTTTGAGTCTAGTCTAAGTTGCAGCTGGAAGTCAGTCACCAGATTTACTTTACCTTGTAATCTTTTCATGGTTTTACAGCAACTTTGACAGCTTTTAATGTAAACCTGTTTGGGCAGGATGAAGCTGTCAGGTCAAACAGTTAAGTGTCTGCAGCCACGTTGTAGTTTTTCAAAATATAGTCTGCAAAAAAGTGTTTTGGGTGATGTTGAATCCTTGTATATGTTTGATGTGTGGAATAATGTTTAACAGTAAACAAGACTGTTTTCTTGGTTTTCTGCTCAAAGTAAAACATTATTTATGTTAAGCTAAAACCTGAGTTTAAGTTCATGTGTGAGAACTGTCACAATTAATCAGAGAAGCAATTTCACTCTAACTCGCAATTTTCTATTTATTTCATAAAGTTAAATGCTGAAATAAAATAAAAATATTTGCATATTGATTATCCATTTAAATGCAATGCATTTATGTTTAAATACTTTTTTTTTCTTATTTTCTTATTGGTATTTTTCTGTTGGTTTTTTTGTGTGTTTTTTTTTTTACATTTTTAAAGTTTAAAGACTTAATTAGAATAATAAATTTTTACTTCACTTTGACTGCAGAGTGGATCTATGATTTCATGTTGTTTACAATCAGTTCTGACGTTACCATATGAACGTTAGAGCTGAAATTGAGACACATCACATCAGGCAAACATTTTTCTCATATTGTTTTGTCCGGTTTTGATGAGCCTGTGTGAATTGTAGCATCACTTTCCCTTTCTTTGCTGACAGGAGGGGTAACAGATGTGCTCGGGTGCATCAGCCCATCTGCTTCAAGGTTCCACGTGTTTGTTCAGAGATGGTGTTCCGCACACCTTGGTTGTAATCAGTGGTTATTTGAGTTACTATTGCCTTTCTACAGGTCTTTCTACCAGCCTACCAGTCTTCCCATTCTCCCCTGACATCACTGAATTATTTTTGTCCTGACCACTGCTGCTTATTGGATAGTTTCTTTTTTCGGACCATTTTTTCGGACCATTCTTTGTAAACCCCAGAAACAGTTGTGTGTAAAAATCATAGTAGATCGACAGATTTGAAATACATGTTTATAGCCTCTGTAATTTTAAGTTTCTAATATGTAATCAGGTCCAATTGAATGTGGCTGCGTACAACTCATATTTTATTTTAATGTATTTATTTTATTAAACAAAAATTTATTTCAGTTGATAGATTTACACGATAAAATAAATGTTTTGTTGTTATCAACTTTGTATGCTGGTAACTTTATTTGGAGAGACTCTGCGTATAAACAAAATGAATTTATGACTTATTTTATCTTTATTTTATCACACAATGTCAATCAGATTGTGTTGTCTTTGCGCACACATTCAGCACACCCACTGCAATGCTTATACTTTTGTCAAAAACACTCAGATCTTTATGCTTGCTCATTTTGTGCTTTCAATGCAGTAACTTATAGAAGTGATAATCTGCTTGCTCTCTGATGTGTCCCATCCTTTGGCAAGTGCCAGTGTCATGAGATAATCACTGTTATTAGCATTGCCAGATGGGGGTGTTTAAGTATATTTTATTGATCATACAATGTACAGAAGGCTAAATTATCATATAAATAAGGTAATTACATGTCTGAATGTTATGTGCCTTACTGAAAATGGTTTTTGCAATAATGAATGCTGCTTCTTCCTCAGAACCAATTGGTGAGATATCATGCCAGCCAAGTGTAAATAGAAAATGTTTAAGAGGTCTTGATTTGTCCATATGCCCAAAATGTACCAATGTCACAATAAAGATGCATACATTTTGAGACTTTAATGATTCCTGGTGCCTTAGACACACATTTTTGCAGGATGATAAGTTGATCATCCTCCAATGTCATTCTGGAGTGCTTCCTTTTGAAAAGAAAAAAAGAGAAGAGTTAGCCATTTCTTACTCAGTATTGTGCATGCATTAAAACTTCATAGTTAGGTTTGGACAATACATCATTCAAGTTAGTTTTAGGAATAATACTAATTTTAAGGTTTAGGAACCATACTACTTAGTTAGGTGTGGGACAGATTGTGGTTTGTTTTAAAATGTACCACTACCAAGGTTCATCTGATTAGGTGGATTATAACAGTAAAATCCAAAATGTTTTTATTCTGCACTTGGAAAGCAAAGCATAAAGGGATCCTTTTGCATTGACAAGTGACACCCAGGTGTCCTGACAATCTATGAAATACTGTCAGACTGATAATGGGCCGCATCGCATGTGCTAATGCACCTTCAAATGACCGGCCTAACTCACATTTTTTATGTATTGCCCCATGCCTTTATTTCCAATCTACATTTTTCTTGAACATCTTTTTCTTGGTTATTTTGGAAATTCTTAAACTATTGCAATGCACCTCCCCATTACCTATCACCCCCCACATGCACAATTTCTTATGTTTATTGTTTTGTTTTGTTTTTGTTGGTGCCCACTGGTAATTTACTCTTCAAATGATCACCTAGCCTCTTTCTGTGTCATTCTGTCTTTTTCTTCCATTTATATCTTCCTCATTGCTTTTTACTTTGGCAGTTCTTCTCACCATCCTTCCCTCTTCTTTGTGCTTCTTTGTCCCTCTCATTTATTCCTGTCCTCCAGCCTTCTTTGTGTTCATTACTGTGCTCCTAATCTTTTGCTCCCTCTGCCCCTTTTCCAACTCCTTGTCTTCTTTTTTTTTTCTGCTTTTTCTTACTCCAGCTGTATAATATTGTACACTTAAATCAACCCAAGGATTGCAAGCAATATGAATGTAGCTTTTGTACTTGCTTTTAAACACAACACCTGTCGCTGGCCAGGGCTGCTGCAGCTGAAATTTGCCTGAATACAAGGAAACATGCAAATTTCAGCAGAAACTCCCCTGCCTTAATCTGAGAATTTGAGAGTCCAATAAGGTGCTTAACTTTGACTTTTGACAGACTGGTTTCAACAGGACATAAAGTATGCACACCAGCTTGTCACATTCGGTTTTATTGACAATTTGCAGTGGTTCAACAGAGCCAGCCATGGAAACACCAAGTCAGACATTTCTCACTATAAAATGTTGGTGAGTCTTCAATGTCAAGCTCATTGGATTCTACTCAGCTTTCAAGAAAATGCAAAAGCTACCAAAACTGTTGTATAAAATTTGCAGATTTGAAAATAATTGCCATGGGAAAAGCAAAGATTTGCTAGAACCTAATGTTATACATTGTCTTGCCATTTAAATAAATTAAAAAGCACATGCCTCACAATTTGAACTTGATCTATTCTTTTTAATATGTGCAGTTTCCTATGTTTACCATGTAGTCCGAGGTCACTAATAGAGTCAAATGTCAACATATCATGTACTTGGTATATAGTCATCTTTGATTTGGATAAAGTGAGACAAGTAGATGATTAATGATTTGCAGGCGGTCACCATTTGTTTTTCAGATTGAGATATTCTTCCATTTGCAAACATGTATCACAAAATTAGTTTTACACAGTAAAAATCTGCACCCTGTCTTGTGAAAATGTTTCAAAACTTTCCAGATCAATTTTCTTTTTCTTGTTTTTGTTTTTTATGTTTGTTTTCCTCAAGCTGATTTGCATCAAGATTCATTTCTCCTCTGTCAAATGTTTGTGTCATTTCACACAATAGTTACCTGCATTGATCAGAACTGATGACAAGACTTTCACAAGCAATCAAAAACAACTTTGCCAGGTAGTTTGACAACTTGAAAATGTCTTCTGAACTAACAAGATTGTCTTTTCCGTTTGTTTCATGTTGTCAAAGACTTTCAAATAACAGCAAAGATGCCACCAACTGCAAAGTGAATCCCTATTTGTAGCATAAAAAGCACATTAGTTTATCTTCTCATATTGAAAAATACACACACCAGTATTCATCAAAAATGCTCAGATGTTGCATGTTATATTGACATTTTGGGAAATGTTTCCAGTCCTGATAATAATGTGATTCTACTCTATGTAAGTTCAGTTGATGGAAATGACTGAGACTAATAGATTGGGCTGACCTTTTATGCCTTCTTTTATACTTTATGGATTAGATAAAGATAAATAGAAAATAGATTAAAAACAAAGGACAGAATCTAAGGTCCGATTTAAAAGCAGCTTTCATTTGAGCACATTAAGCAAGAACTACCAATGCTGAAGGCTCCATGGAAATCAGATAAAATACATTGCAGATGTTTGTCCAAAATCAATTCAGAGTCCCATTCACAGATCAATAATGTCTCCACAGAAACACTTAGCTCAATTAATCAGTTACTTTTTCCAGTGAGTCTTGACCCTCTTAAAAGTAGGCTGGTGGTCATTTTGGAAATTATTGCCACATTAACAAGATTTGCAGGCTGATAGAAGCTTCCATGCTCATCGTGTGGCCTCTGATCGACAGCTTTAAATTGACAGCTTACCAGCTGCTCGTCCAGCTGCTGAACCTGCTCACTATCAGTCTTGTAAAGCTTCTGCTAAAAGAACAAACACTGTGTCCATACACTTGGTCATGTTTGGGATTGCACACGTACGACTGAACGGTTTATGGTTTTAAATTGAAATCGCAATTTAAAACCTTGAAATTATGAAATCACAAAGGAGCATGATTAATATCCCTGCTACACGGCACACCTGATCCAGGTTTCACACCTGCTGTGTCCACTGTTTTTTCAAATCCACTTGCTTCGGCCATAAGTCCTGTCGTCTTCCTTGTGCAACAGTCATTTAAACATCATGTGACAGCTACACTCAGCTGTGAAGTCACATCTCATTTGCAGTCTAATTTCCCATAAATGATTGAAATGCTGTGGCAAAACACAGAGAACAGTCCAACTTCTGAAATGTCCTGAAGATGTGATTAAAGACCATTTTACTGAGTGAGGTGCTCAAAATATTCTTAAAGTTCAGATCTCAGATAAAGTGTTGACGTTAATAAAACCTACAAAGAATAATAAATCTATTTTAAGCCCAATACGACTCAGAAATGACTACAATGATGGGGAAATCAGCTGTGTCTCTGCGATGAATGACGCTCTTATAATAATAATAAGAGTAATAAGAAGAAATATTATTATTACACAGTATCAAAACATGTTTATAATGTTTTCTGTTGGTAAATTATAAGTAACTAAAGTTAGACCAAGTTATTAAAGTCAGAACAGTTCGTGTTTGTTTTCAGCTTGAGATGGCTTATTTGAATGTAAAAAACAACATTTATTATTCAGAAACATAAGAGATGATGTCAGGCATAGGTAACAGTGGTACTCCAAGCCTTTAACTTCTTGCAACTATCTATTTCTAAATTTGATGTTGCATATCAACACTTTGGTTTAAACATCTGTAAAAACCATAAGACTTCTAGGAAATAAGTAAGGTTTGAATAAAATTCACTCAAAACATTTTTATGCTTGCAACTTACTGTATATATGTTAGACAATAGTTGCTAATGTTAAAAGAGGGATAATTGTGTTTTATGGAATATTGGAGATGGACTGTTGATCTATTTTTCAATGATTTTCCACTTAGGATTTCTAAGGAAAGTCTTAAATCACAAATCCATGATGCAGGGGGATTGTGTAAACAAGACAAGCAAAAGCAATCCCACCCCTAACACTGGTTATGCCCTGGTCCCTGGGTGCCTGACTTGGACATCAGGGTTGGTGCCAGGGGGACCTGGTCCTCCTGGGCATTTGGGGAGGGCTCTGCCTTGGCAGAGTGTGCTGCTCTCGGGCTCCTGGGGACTTCCTAGGTCCGCCTCTGTGAGACAAGATGAAAAGAAGAAAAAAAAAAACTATTTAAAAGTTTTGTGTTTAAAAAAATGGAATTTCATTGGAATGGCCTAAGATTTCATCACTTTGTCTACAAAAAAGATTCAAACACAAAAAGAATTTTATTAATTTGGACTCAAATTTTTGTGTTTTTTTCAACTTCCTGGTGTTTCCAGTCAAAATTGACTTGTCATTAGAAATGAATGGGGAAGACTACAATTAGTCTAAGAAGCTGAGCTAAGGTACATCCTCATTTGACATAATGAAAAAACACACACACATACAAACACACCTACATGCATGTAGACACACACGTGTGCTAGCCCACACACAATTTGGACTCCCAAGCAACTATACAGGAATCTTTGTCCATTAGATTCTCTCTCCCACTGGATCAGCACCAGTTAAGTTGTTCTCAAAGCTGCAACATCGCTTCAGTTACATTGACTTTTTGTATAGCTTTGGTATATAATCCTTTTTTGAGGCCTTGCTTAAATTGTGTGATAGCCCCATAGCAAATCAATGTACTGTTAGTGAGGCTCCTGATCATAATTGATCACCACACTGGTCAGGAAGAGGAACGTGCCAGGAAACTGAGAGTGAGGATGGACTGGAGGAGGAAGTGTCAGAAGTTGAAAACAACACAGAATATTATCCAGACCAAAAAATAACTGATAGAGAAAAATCCAGTGATGGATAAGATGGCTATGCTGAATCTGCTCTCACATTCAAGTCAAATTATAGGAACGTATTCTGGTCTTCATTCCCACCTGATAATCAAAGTTGTCTTTCAGCTGAAAAGGTCATCAGGATGACCCCAGGACCTACAAAATGTGCTGCATCCTACACTGAATTAACTGAAACTATAGTAGTAAACATGATTAACTTTTAGGGAAAACAAATTGACAAAGACAATTGGAAGGAGATAATCCAGACATCAAAATATGTATGGATCTTTTGATTTCGACTGGATTTTGATACTGGGATGCAGAGTCTGGTCAGACAATGTTTTGGCCACCGCCACTCCAGAAATTTGGCATTGACATGGGTTATTTGCTTTGACTTCCATGATACAATACCAGGCCTTGAAAACAAGACAAACTGGAACTTTATGACAAGTGGGTTGGAGCATCTGCACTCATATATAACCCAAGTCCAAACATTATAACTTTCAGGGGATGCTGCACTTTCAAACATGAGCTGTATCAATAAGGCATACAGTTCAAAATAACATAATAGAAGTACAAAACGTCTGATATTAACAAGTACTTGAGTTGAAAACAGTCTCAGTAATGATCGTATATGTATTTTTGCAGTTTTATGATGGCCATAATAAAATGGTAATTTATGACTGGGAACACAAAACAACACAAGTTATTTCATTCACGAAAAACAGGGGCTTGTGGCAATTGACCTATGGCTATGTCCGCCGTCATAGGTGATGAACCAATCTTATTGCAACTAGCCATCTCCACTCTCTGCATGGGCGCCCATTGACACATGTTGGAAAACACCGCATTTGTTCAGTTTTCAGTTATTTGTTTTTAAATAAAAAAATTGTGAAACGGTGTGCATGGGATAAATGCAAATTAGACACAAGATATCCTGACAAGCTGGGCAATGTACAGAGCGTATTTCTTACCCTTCCCTTAACCTGACGGACAGCTGTTTTTTTTCTTTTTTTTCTTTCCTCATGGGCCCTTGATGGCGTTTGGGCCCTGGTTCTGCTGTGCAGATTGCACCATTGATATCTACGCCACTGTTCCTTGTGTCAGGATAAAATGCTGATTAGTTTATCATGAAGGGTTGTCAGCCTTTTCAAGTTAGATGCTCAAGCTGAAATAAATTTAAGACAAAAAAGAAATTAAAAAAAAGTTTCATAGATT
The DNA here is from genome assembly GCA_037177055.1 of Atherinosoma microstoma. NCBI lineage: Eukaryota > Metazoa > Chordata > Actinopteri > Atheriniformes > Atherinidae > Atherinosoma > Atherinosoma microstoma. Next base: position 5,144,426 of record JBBBVU010000016.1, on the reverse strand, counting down.
CAAAATGGATCAGTTCATTCATGACATTATTTTATTGTATGGGCCTTCATCTCTGAGTTCATATAGCTAAGACTGACTGCTTCCATCTCACCACGCCACTAACATTTACAATTTCTAGCTTGTCATCTCACTGAATGATTTGTACTGAACACACCATAAGCACAATAATTCTAAAACATCATACTAAAGTAATTACTTTTATTGTCTTACGGCACACAAGAAGCAGCCCTGCGATGGACTGACATCCTGTCCAGGGTGTACCCTGCCTTTCACCTTGTAGCTGCAAGGATAGGCTCCTGCAGCCACGACCCTGCATTGGAATAAGTGAGTAAATAGAATGGATGGATGTATGCAGCCCTTCTCTTTCTGCACTTTTCTTTATTTATTCTTACTTTGCTGTGTTTTGAGTGTTTTCGGTTGCAGTCTTTGTGCAGTGAGTGTGTGGACACCAACCAATGACAGCACAAGGTTGTGAGTCTCATAGCAACATTGTAATTAGTTCAAGTGGCTGTCTTGTCCCTTTTATTTCCACATTTGTGGTCCAGAAACATTCAGTCACCTAATTATATTCCAGAGGAATTTCTTATGCAGACGAGGGAAGTTTTTTAAAAGGTTTGTGCACATCTGCGGCTCTGTAAGTACAAGAAGGGTAAGCTGTGTTAGAAGTTTGACAATATTGATTAGAAACATGTTTTTACATCAGATGATTTTTTCACAACATCATTTGATTTTGAACTTGAAATGGAAATCATATATATATATTAACTTTATATGTTTTTTATTATTACTATTTTCTGTGAATAAGCAAAGGCAATGAGTATTATACACATGCAAATGACTTTGCATGTTGTCCCTATGAATATGTGTTCTCTCCAGGTAGTCCGGCTCCCTCCAATAGTCCAAACACATTTATGTTAGCTTAACTGGTCACTCTAAATTCTCCCTAGGATTGAGTGTGAGCATGAGTGGCTGCTTGTCTCTCTGTGTTGGCCCTGCAATGGACTGGCGACCTGTCCAGGATGTATCCTGCTTGGATGGACTCCAGTCCCTCGTTGACCCTGACCCATCAGCAGCTATTGAAAATGGATGGATGGAGATTAATAATTAGATTGCTACACTTAACACTTTTCTTTGTATGTAAGTTTCCATATGTTTGAACCATAGAAGATAATAACTAGACTCACAATTTTCTTGCACTTAAAGATGAATTGGTCGCCAACATCAAGGATTTTTGTTTTCTTTATGTTCCACCAAATCTTAATGTAGGTTTAAAAAAAAACCCACAAGTCTAAGAGAAAAGACATCTGCAAAGACTTTACAGAGGCAATTTTTTTCCTGACCATCAATCTCAGAAGAAATAGAAGGCCATTTCCAAACAAGCAAGATAATTCTCAAGACTGTTCACAAAAGGAAATTATACAAGACAACCACAAGACTTTTTTATTTCATTTTTTTAAATTTTCAGTATGAACATGTATGAATGTGTATGATATCTAACATAAAAGGAAGTTCATGCTATCAACGTAGCTTCATTGATATGTGAAACACATTTGTTCAAGGTTTTGGCCATTTTAAGGTGAATAAAAATACACTATACAGACTTGTGGATGAAGTAATACTTGTCAGCAGTCCTCTACGCCTTGCCTTGCATGCAACAACAATGCTGTTTTCACTGTAACATTTTTCTCTGATCCTCACAGTTCTCCATTATAAAATAATTTTCCACTTGACTAGAGTAGATGACATGGTATAAGCACCTCCGTTTTTCTTATGCAACCCTCCTTTATGTGAATGTTTGTAGGGTTAGAAGAAGAAAACATATAGTTTATCAAAGATAAAGCTGATAACCATGAAAGTGATTCCTGTGATCTCCAAAAGATATTGGAAGGTTTTGCCAAACCAGTTAATCCAAAGAAAGCTTGTCTGTTTTCAACTTTTATACTACCTCCATGTGGGTATGAGGAGTGACTAAAATAAACACATAAAGTATTAGATTAAATCCAAAAAAACTAAAGTTTGCAGGCCATAGGTAGGCCAGTCATCCAGATAGACGCAAGGAGCAGAGGCGTAATAAAAGAATTCTGAGAGACATATGGGCATATATGCTTTGGCAAAAGTCAGGAGCAGGTGAAGGTTCATGGAAGAAAGATCAATGATAAAGAACAAATTGGGTGGAAAGCTTGACTGCATGGAATAACAAGACAATCTGGCAAATCAGTGGAGAACAGCTCAGAGTACAAATCTGTTAACTCAATGTGGTGATGCACAAAACTGTCACAGAACAAAATAATGGAGGAAGTCTACATAACCAGAATGCATGAAAGAAAATAGATGTCAGATGAAAACACGAAGGGATTTACTGGCGCACATGGGTGATGTTTGCTGTGGTAAGACTATGAATAGTGTGTTAGGTATCTCAACCTTTTTCACACCAGTGTAGAAAAATAAGTCGGATACAT
>JBBBVU010000016.1:5048918-5063684 GCA_037177055.1 Atherinosoma microstoma | reverse complement strand
AATTCATAGGGCTGAAAACATTGCCCTTTGCCTCCACACTTTGTTTAAAGGCGAAGGGGTAGGGCTAAGGGCTGAGGTGTAGGGCTAAGGGGGAGAATTGAGATTGGGCCTAAGAGTCCTTTTTATTATAGTAAAAACTTATTCTTGAACAGGTTGTTTCCAACGAGCTACGTGGTTTGCAGAGGGAATATGGTAGATGGACAGATCTGAAATCTGCATCACTTCTTTCAGGAGGATTTTTTTTGTTCCCCCAAATAGCAGAACAGTTTGATAAAGTACATTTTTCAACCAGTTACTCTTGCCAAGCTGATATGTTGTTTTTTTCTAAAGATATAGGCTGTCAATCTCTTTTTGTCAAGTTTTTGAATTGTCCCTTGTCCAATGTTAGATATGGGTAGCACAAGCTCATTCAAAGCTTTTCATTGATCCACACAAATCCCTCAATGGACACGAGAAGTAGGGGGATTGTATACTATCAGGTATAACTAACTAACACGATTTCTGAGATTCGTTAAGCTAGACATTTGTGGGCCTCATTAATCAATATCTTTGTAAAATCCTTCCTTTTCTTCTTTTTTTGAACCTTGTCCTTTGGTGGCATCATGCAGCAGAATGATATTCTGGTTATTTTCTGGTTATTATTAAATTAGTTTATTGCTTAATTTACATATTGATACTAAATCTGAGAGACTTAACAGAAGAGAAAAAGAGAGAATGAAAAAAGGAAAAAAGGACACAATGATACAAATGTTTTTTTATGTTTACAGTTGTGGCAGTTTAAGTGCAATGGCCCTGTTTTATGTTCTTTTGTTCCTTTTTTCTCAACTTCTGTTTTATTTTGTTGTATTTATATCTTTCTTCATACCTTCCTATTGACACTGGAAGAACTGCACCTTTATATTTCCGTTGTACACTACTGCATTGCTACAATGACAATGATGATTTTGATTCTGAAAAGATAGAAAACAACCACAACTGTACAGTCAAATGGAAAAAAGTGAGACAACCAGCTGCAACACCTGTAAAGAAAGGAAACACAGTAGACCAGGGCTAATCAATTTGGTCCTACGAGGGCCACAGCCCTGCAAGTTTTCAATGTGATGTTCAGATTAATGAGAAATATTGTTGATGAATGATAACCAATTATTGTATTTTTGCATTTTTCATTTTTACCATGGTGTATGACTTTTCAGATGTGCAATAACTGTATTCAGCAAACTCACAGCTTACATACCATGTTGTTGTTTATTTGTATTGCTTTGGTTTTAACTGTTTTGTCATGCACTGAGATATCCAAGTGCAGTAAACTGTCTCTGAAGCTGCCTGTCCCCACCCTTAAAACCTGTAACAACAGTTCTACTTTGGCATCTTGAAGGCAGCAGAAAAAACAAACTGTGAACAGAACATTCACATGTCATCACATTTTAAGTAGCTATGCCAAACTTATCAGTAAGCAGTTGCTTATTTACACATCTAGTGGTTACAGAGCAGCACTGTTGTTATTTTAGGAGCTCTGCTTCTAGCCAACTTGCAAATGCAAATCAAGTATTCCCTCTCCTATTGCTCAGTTCATAGTCTCAACTCCAGTCTCTACTACCCCCTGAGGGAGATTTTTGCCTCTTTAGATGTTAAATGCTGTTCACTGAACAGTTGTTGTGTCCTTCTGGATTAAACATCTGTATATAACACCAGTAATTGCCACTTTAACAGCATACAGACATTTTACAAAATACTAAATGAGTATCTTAAAACTGAAATGTTAACTAAATGGGCAATGTCAGACGACTGATAAGTCAGTAATGATAAATCAAAATTACATCAAGACACTATCACACAGCTATATGTCAAAATTTCATAAAAGTTTTTGTCCTTTATTACACATTACACATGCTCTATCATTTGCCTTAATTAGATTGCAGACATCCAATTGAACAAGATAATTCTCCTCTTATGCTATTAAACAGAAAGACATCCTTACAGAAGCTATTTACTCCAACATACAACAGACTTAGCAGGTATAATCAGTGCTTTTAGATAAAACTAAATTAATACACAGCAATAGATATTTCTTATTTTCTTGCCAGGAAACAGTACAGTGCAGAGTTCTATGTGTCAATTAAGTATTAATAGTGGATCTGCTAAATAAAGACACACTGTCAGTGCAGTAATGTGTAAAATTGATTTGTGGTGTCGATATAAATAATGAAATACAGTACGAATATGTGTGCTTTTTGTCATCTGCAACACAGATATAAGCTTTTGGCAGATTTGCCGATGTACTCTTGTCTCTTTGTTCCGCAGAGACTATGCCTGCTTCACTAAATCACCTGTGCAACATCCCACATTTTATGTTCTTGTGGGCTTTAGTTATCACACAAAGGAAACATACAATTCAGCCCAAACCGTTGCTCCCCCAGCTGTCTCTGACTCTTTCTCACTCATAGCATGCTCACAATTAAGCACACACGTGGACAGAAATGTGATCCACTCTGTTAAGAATTGCTTGTATAATGAGAAAGTCATGAATAATACAGTAACTGAGTAATAACTTTCTCATTATTAGGCAGTAATGGCCATTAGAGCTGCTCTTTGTTCCTGCACTGCCTAATGCAGCTAATGCTGACCATAAAAGCTCGCTAACAGTGAGCCCGTGTCCTGACCTGCTTTCTTCTCTCATTACAGCATCCCTTGTTTTGCTCCTTTTCTTTTTTGTTTGTTTTGATTGATGGTGATTTATATCACTTATATTTATAGACAGTTATTTGACGTTTCACTGCTGCAATAGGTGATCATTTATATGAATTCACTCCCTCCTTTTCTAATCATACTTTATAAATCTAAATAGGTACAGTCAGGGCATAAATAATAACAAATTTACACAACACATAAATGCCTACAAAGTCCCTGGTTCTTAGTAACATTGCTCTCTAAACAGGAAGGCATTGTGTAACATGCAGATCTGACATATTCCACATTAAGTCTGCATGATGAAAGCTGCTAACAATATATTTATTTAGCTATAGAAAGAAGACTGACTCTTTGTGTGTTGTGTAGGATGCAAGGGTGACTACCGATGACAAATGTAGTTTATGACCTTTCATTTGGACTGTTATGGGGCTTTACAACATTTAGGTCTGCTGTCATGGATACTCGGTTGTCACATCTCACCAGAGATCAATATGATTCAATTTCCGGCACCTAGTCAGTCATTAATCTTAACATCAAACATGCCCGCCCCTGTACAGACTCAGAGTGACGTTACCAGATCAGGCATGGCATAATGAACATAGATGTTATGACGGGGAAAGAGCAGAGAGACATTCCTCCCACCATCTTATGTAAGATTTATTGAAGTTACTAATGCTTTTAGATGACAGTTTAAAATTAATTATCTGTGGATGCAAGTGATAAAGATGCAAATTTGAAATGTTCCTGCAAACAACCATTTGAATACACTCGTCAGACACTGGTTTTGTAGAGAAGACAAAAAAAAAAGAAAAAACACAAAAGTGAAATATATTTTACATGATAATTATTATTAGATATTATAAGTTAGATAAAATAAGTAACAATCTCCAGACTTGTTTTCATGTAAGAACTGATTTACCTTTTAAAAATTCTATTAAGTTAATCACTTGTTTTAAACACAGATGCCAGAACCAAGAAAAAAAAAGCCTGGTGATAAACAAATGGGGGAAAAGCATTATCTTCAGTATCTTGGGTTGTACCGTGTGTGTTAACTATCCTCTGAGGATTTAAAACCCATCCTGAGCATCTGTAGTAACACAACTGAGTGTAGGTGGCACAGTGTACAGAAAGCAACATCAACATTTTATCAAAGTTGACAGTATAAGTGAAAAATGGAGACAGTCAAAGTTGATTATCACAGTTTATGCCAACATTGAAGCCAAAGGTATGTGTTGAAACAAATGTTTGGTGTTGCCTTGCTCTGTTTTTGCAAAACACGAATGTAGAGGAACTGGGGAACATCAATTAAACACAACTTGTCAAGTGTGATGCATGAACTCGGGATGAATATTTCATGCCAATCCATATTTTTCAATATTTCATACGTTCATATAAAGCCAGATAGCCACCTTGGCTGACAGTTTGTATTATTTTTTTCCCAGTAAAAACAATTTAAATAAAGGCTGAATTTGATCAATACAGACAGTTTTGATATATCAAGACAGAGTGAAGAGGACATTTTATTCCCAGATGAATACAAGAGCAAAATTGATATATTGCTGATCAATTGCCATCACTTCAGATTGAAATATGATAATATAGACTATCTGCAGTCTCAAAATACTCTCCCACTGTGAAGTAAACCCCTAAGTTATTCCTTTTATTAATTCATTAATCTTACACTAAGCCTACTCAGGTTGCTTAGTGAAAGCCCTCCGAGGTCATGAGAGCATCTCACTCATGTTGCTCCGCATTTAGGAGAGCTGTGTGAGCCCCTCTGCTCTTGGCATAGTTTTCTCCACAAATGTAAACACCTGCATCTCTGCTGCATGCCCACTAATTAAAACTCTGTCTGCCTAATGAGAGCCGTGCCTGTCAGGCCCCTCCACACACTCAATAAATCACCACTCCTCTGGCCTGCTTTATCCCACCATACGGAGAGGGTTGCACACGCCTCTCAGATATATGCAACACAGACGCTCTTGCCTACTCTTCAGTTTGCTCTCAGCATTCTTCAGAAGAATTCATTGTCATCTCGGCTGAGTCATAGCAGTGCCAACATAGAGTGGCAGTCCATGGGAAATCTTTATTGGTGGCTATGGTTACTGAATGAAATTTATTTTAAACACAGACCCATTGTTTAGCCAAACTGTAGTGATCCACCTAAGGTATGCAACCTGAAATTGAAATAAAATAACACTTCTGAGTCATACGTCATTAATTTAAATCAAAAGAAAGGATGGCCTCCACTTCATTGTTAAACAGCACTTTATCCAGCAGACATCGGGGCAGCAATCAATCCTCAAATGGTTCAGTGCTGAATATGGGTAAATAATTTATAGAACATTGACTACATTAATAGAAATCCCTTTACATTATATTGCAGCCTAGAATACTGCAAGCACTCTGTTTGGCTAATATATTATTGTTGACACTGTTAATGTCAACTCAAGTCCATGGCAATTTTGAAGCTACAGTTTAGTGGTTTTTGGTATCTTTAAGTGATATTGGTAAGCTGTTTTGATAAAGCATGAACAAATCAGGAACTACAACACTATCACCCACATGCATGTACTGTACATATGCTACTATAAAAACTCAGCCATAACAGAAATGAAGAAATACCCCAAAGCATACATTTCACAAAGATGGGTGTTAACAGCACTAGTTCCTATGTCTGCAAACTGATTATTTCACCAGTATCTTTCTCCTTACATCTTTCTACATAACGTGAGAATAATTTCCACAATAGGACTGCAGCAAAGGATGGAGGCTTGCCAAAGCACATGATTGCCAAGCACATGATTGAACCAATCATAAAAAATGTGTTATAATATTAGTATATACCTACCACACTTTTTTCTCTTTCTTTTTTCAACCAGCAAAGCCTAAATGGAAAAAAAAGTATTTTCCCATTGTCTCAATTTTAGATGTTGACTGAGAGAATTTTGCCACAGCTAACATTAGCTCTCAGGCTACTGACAGCTCAACTAAACCCCTTAACACTTGCTATAGAGGCAGGCAGGGAGAGTGAAGAGTGAAGAAAACGTGAATGAAAGGGGGGAGTGAATGTGTTTTCACAAAATAGTTGTGAAAGGCTTGTTCTTCTCTCAAGAGTACAAACTGTGCATTTTGGGTAGATTAGGATTCACAGTCTTTAATGAAAACGGTGCGTGAATATGGGGCCTAACATGTTTTAAAACAGTCAAGATTGCATGCTGATTTTCTCTTATAATTAGTTCATCTTATTCACGTTATCTGTATTAATGCTTCCATACATGCAGTGGAGTTATGAAATGTTTTAGAGATATTCCAGAAAGGTGACATGAAAATGTCTGCAATGTTAACTTTGGACTTTCGATAAAATCTCCAAATCATCGGCAGGTGAGACATGAACATGTCAGCAAATATTCCGCACCATTTGCTGCCGCTGTGCGTGTGAGCTCATGTGTGGGCTTGGTCAGAGTTTGTCCTTCATGCTGCTGTCTGCTCGCTTTGGGCTGCTGTGGATTCAGTAAGTCCAGATATGCGCAACACTCATCTGCTATTCTCAACACGTCAAGAAAACTCTGAAATTTCCATAATTTCTCTATCACGTGCTGCCCTCCGGCATGAACTAGGCAGGAGACATGAAGGTATTAAGTTTCCTCTTTTGGAATGAAAACACTACTACACTACACAAATATGTTTTGCTAAAAAGTATGTCACTATACTGGAGATGAAGTGCATCAGTAAACAGATACCACTTTCTGCCATCAGATAATTTCTGTTAATTTCTATAAGGATTTTATTTATAAGAAGCATCTCTGTGAAGTAAATTGCTGACATTTTATTTTGAGATTTGTTTGAGTGAGATTAGCTTTTTTCACCCTTTTCTTTCACTTTTCTTTCACCCTTTTTCAATGCTTTTCTAAGTTTACAAATATCTTTTTAGCAATGCCAGGTAATGAGTCTCTACAAGATTTTCTGCAAGTTTTACTTCAAAGCTCACTCTGGTCACTAATGAAAAAGAAGAGTTGAAGTTCTTACATGCATATAGGCTACCTGTATGTGAAAGAACCCCATTAAATTCTGATTAATAGCCTACAGCTCTCAGCATGTACCCTGGCTGACCTGTTGCATGCATAGTTATCAGTTTATTTTTATGCTTCAAGTCAGTTTTCCTGTATTATACATATGTAACTTGAGTGACTGCATGCCAGACCACAAATACATTTGTACTGTGTTGCGTAGATACCGATGGAAGTTCATTCTGCTCTATTAATGTGGTGCTTTCACTTTGTCTAGACATGTCTCAGCCTGAAGTACTTACAATGCAGAGACCATTTCTTAAGAAAGATTGGTATATAAAGTTGAATATTTCCAAAGAGGGCAAAACTTGACATTAAATCTAAATAAACAACAACATAAGAAACAAAACAACAATCTGCACGCATCCGCATTCCTGGGGCCTCATGCATGAAGGATTGCGTAGCTTTCATACTGAAAGATGGCGTACATCCAAAACTGGGAAAGTACATGCAGTACATTTTCAGATGTATGAATCAGTGTGTACCTTGTTCCTGTGCGTCTCTCTTTGACACAACTAACTTAGATTTGAACGCAGCTGTAAGTCCCATTTGGTGGGCCTCTTCTCCTCCCATTAATAAATATGCAAATGAGAATAAATATGTAGCATGCTTTCACCTTTTGCCCAAATAACAATGGCGATATGCAGGAATGTAAAAAATTAAAGGAGAATTTCACAGAATATAAGAACTGATGTGGTTAAATCTGAGGTGGAAAAATAATAAAATTGCCTACACACACTTGTAGCATGTTGAAGACAGGTCAGGCAGTAATAGTGTTTAAAAGTGCTCCTAAATGCAATAGTTTGGACAGGAATATTGAAGCATCCTGTGTTAGTGCTGTTTGGTTAGATTACTGAGTTTTTGTGTAGTGAGATGGAACCATTATTGAGAATGTAACTAGAAACTAGCCAAACCAGTGACCTTTTGCTGTGAGGCAGCAGTGCTAACCACCACACAAACAAGCAGCCCTGTGTTTATGATTTATTTTTAAGATAATACAGACTGCTGTGGGCCGTAACCAACACACACACAAAGAAAAGCAAGGATTGCTTTAATAATTTCCTCATATCTGCTCCAAATCACCTCTCAGTCAAACTCACACAAATGCAGCAGAATCAGAACATCACAGCTGAAATAAAGAAAAAATGCTCTAACATCAAAGTTGATATAAAAAAAAAAGAAAGAACGCTGCACATCAGCAGAGTGTTAAAGCCACAGGAGGAGGTTCAGAGATAAAGCAACCTCCATTGTCAGAGAAACTTTCTAACATCCTGCCAACACAGGAGCGACACAGATACACCTTCCACAGCTGTAGCTCAGTTTATCTGTTAAGTGTGTTCTGTATAAAGCATTTTTGCATCGCAGTTTAATTTGACTATTTTCTCTTTGTCATTCTGCTGCTGCAGCGCTGGAAATTCCCAGTCTGGGATTAACAAACTATGTCTGATTCGGATTGTTGGACACGGATGAGGCCATCATCTCTGCTGCAGCTGTGCAACGAGAGGTGAACAGATCAGATGCACCTCGGACCTCAGCTGCTGAGGGACACCAGTCTGTCTGCATACTAACACTGAGCTGGAATCCCAGAGATGCTGAGAATATGGAGATATGAAATAAGTTAAGGTGAAACAATGACTGACTCAGTGAAATCACACATTTAGGAGCTCATAACAAGTATCTTGTTCAAAATGCCTTCTCTGTGAGAATAAAGAGTGCATTTCATGTCATGTGCGTGATGAATGTGAATGCGCCTCTCAGCCGAGCTCTCATCGATGTGTTAATGTCTTCGTGTGACATAAACAGAGAAAACTGATTAAGGCTGTGAAATTTGATCAGAGCATAATATATGTGGGAAAATTTGGTCAAATATGGTTTTGTTCTGATGTTCAGGTGTAAATCATCGATGCTCCAACGCATGAAGACTTTTTTTTGTTCCAAGTTAATGTTTACTGCAGAGAGTTTGCAGGAACATATTTTAGTGCATCAAGGCGAGCTCTAGTATAATTTGTCATTTTCAAATGACAAGCGTTTGCGTGAGGTAAGCTCATTCTCACGGCGGGTTGAAAATGTGCACGACGGTGCACACAGATCCATGCATTTTTTTTTTTTTTTGTACATGTGTATGAAGCATTTGGACACGAGGCCCCTGTTGTCTAAATTTTTGTGTCCAAGACAAATTTTATGAATTCTGTGTAAATAGCTCATTGTTTTCACCAGCTATTGTTGGCACACTTTAATCTTGACTTTAAAAAAAAAATTGCCCAGGATAATCTTATATTTTTAAATTCTGACTGTGGCAGACTGTGGTGAACATGATCGTTCCACCTGCCTATGAGCATCACAGAAACAACCAACTGGGTTAATTCAATGGAAGCAGCAGAAAAATCCTTCACTAGAGAGCTAAGAATATGTCTCATTAGTAGGTATGAAAATCAAAACACGTAATGGCCTCATTACCCTTTACCAACCCCATGTAAAATGACAGCTAAGTGGGAGGTATCATGCCTTGACTACTTCTATGGATTCCATCTGCCTGTGCTGTAAATCTGCATCCACTATTTCAAAATAATTGGGACACAAAAAACCTTTTATTCAGGATAGAACATATAAGATATAGCAAATGTTGAAAGGAAGACATTTTACTATTTATTAGTAAAATGTCTAAAATTAATTTGATGGTATCAACATACCTATGAAGAAACAGCTGGAGGATTGCAAGTAAAAACTTGACAACAGATTGGCTATAGGAATAGCACCTAATTCTAAACTTTTAAAGGTGCAATTTTCGTATACATGTAGAGAAAATAATATTTGGGCTGTGCCAGGAAACCACGGTTGTGGCTTGACCACCTTTTCACCATCATTTTAAATTGCAGGTGCATCATACTTTGTTATGCCATAACTTCAACCAACATCTCTGAAAGTGCAGATATCAAACAGCTTCAACTTACAGATGTAAAGATGAAGAAGAATTTTATATGATCTGCCTCCCACACCATCCAGCAGTGGTAATGAAGAGGCAGAGTACTAAATAAAGAGAAAAAAAGTTTAAAAAAAAACCCCAAAACAATAAAAATCAATAATTACTTGTGAAATACGATCACATATAGGGAAAAAAATTTTTTTGAATTTGCTGTACCCTCTGTTGGACTATATGGAAGAATATGTACAGTTGTAATGTCATTTCTAATATGTGTTTGATTTCAAGCATCATGTGATATGTCTCTGAGGAAATTTAACCAGCAACGCAGGCGTCTGCCTCCAATTTGGTCACTGTGCTGGAGGTATATTCTCCAGTAAATGAATGAAAGAGACTAAATCAAACAGCAATAAAGGTATACATAAATGGATCCATAAATAGATCATATGCTTGTAAATATGCCAAAAAAGGACATAAGTCAGACTGTCCTCCTCAGAATTACGCCCTGATTTGTCGTCTGTACATGCACGTTATTACAGACTATACGTTTCCAGTAAAGCTCCCTCTAGCAGTCATGAAATAAATGACTGCCAGCAGAAGCACCTCAAGTTATCTTGTAATTCCAAGGGTCCTAGAGTAGGAGATGTCTTTCCCAGGTAATTGGCTGTCCAGCTGCTCCAGCTCGAATATCTTTTGTATTTTGTTCTCCTGTTGCTGCTCCATATACATATATACAAACACAAAACACATATACACCTTCATATCCATACATGCACACAGAGACATATACATGTGCTCATATACACATTTACACACATATATATATCCATATAGGCACCTGCTGATACATACCTGTAAAGATCAAATTGGAAATATTTATTTTTGTCTGTTTTCAATATCCATGATTAAAATGCAAAACAAATTCAGTGTTCACAGTGCTGATTGCAGATCAGCCATACTTTAAGCCATTTCTTAACAGAGATATATGTGGAGCTATCTCTAATTGTGACAAGTAAAGCATTTCAACTATCCTTTAATAGATAAAACATTTTGTGCAAAAGAGGATCTTCTAAACTGAATTTCACAGTCACCTCTGGAGGCTGACCTGGTAATGAGTTCGCTTTTTTTGCTTCTTGATGAAATCCTCCAGGGTTGGTGGAGCTGTTCCATTCACAGATTTATAAGTGAGGCAAACATTTTTGAATAATTTGAAGTTCTCCAAACTTAAAAAGTTTTATTTGGCTAAACATGGGCAGATGTGATACGACAGTGGCTTCCTATCAAATACCTTGATGGCTTTTTCAAAACGCTGTCCGATGGGTTTAAGTGAGGTGACACCAACAAATGACCAGACTGTGAAACTATACCCAATGTGTAATAAGATCATGCAGAGGAGGTACGTTTTGGCAGCTTTAGTTGTGATAATTTGTTTAAAGTTTTGTAGATCAAAATTTACTGTTTGGGTTAAATTTTAAATCTGAGACTGGAGTCCAGAATTAAGTCCAGATATTTAACTATAGGACTGATTCCTCTCCCTCCAAAACACAAAGGATCTGCATGGCATCAGTGGTCATTTGGTGGTGTTGCACTTTAAATCTGTTTTTGTAAACATCATTTTTTTTTTTTTTTTTGTGTCCAATGAAACACAGGCATTTCTTAGCCAACTTTGCCCTTTGGTTAGGGTTGCAGGAGCATTTCAACAAAACTTAATATAGTCATTTCTAAGCCTACAACTGCAAAAATAATGGAGAAAGTCTTGGTGTTTTCCAACTGTGCGAGCTTGAACCACACATTTCGAAAGTTGCTGTATAATTGCTGTTATCTCAAAACATGTAATATCTGCTAAGCAGTTCATATTAACATACTATGGTAGCATAAATGCAGCAGTGGTGGGTGAAACTTGAAAGGCTGTGTCACTAAGTTCAGCTTCTGCACCTGGGGTGCCAATTTAACCACCTGAGCTACTCAGCACCCTCCTGTGTTAAAGGCTTGTTTAACAGTTTTCACTATACCGGTACTACAGTAACAGGCAGTGTTGTTTTCCACTCAAGAAAAATATGATCCACCAACACCACTGTATATGAATTTATTGAACACCCTCCAAAATTTGGGGTTTTTATTGAGCTACAGTATTCTCATGACAGCATGTTGTTTAGCTTGAAAAAAACAACAACAAAAATTATTATTTTTTTTTTTTTTAAGAAACAAAAAAGGAAATGAGCGCTCAGTAGTGCCTTTTTAGCAAGAAGCTCTGTAGCAAGGTGGCAAAAGTCTTTTAGTCCTTGCTTCCATACTTTGCTGGTATTTAACTAAATCCATTCTTCATTCTAGAAGTTAATTTTGTATCAAACCACTAAATACAACACAAATGCATCACATGATTGATGGTTAATGAAAAGATTTTCTTATGTGGACTCTTTCCTTGAAGGTTTTATTTGTCCAGGTGTGAGAACACAGTTAAACTCAACACCACCTCTCCAAACTCTGCAAAATATTCCTGAACATCAAAAGATGTTCAGGAATATTATCTTTTGTTAATAAAATCTTCTGATTTGCCTTTCATGGATCTTTTATCAGAGGGATGGTGTGGGTGAGTGGGTGTATGTTTTGAATCTCTTCTTAACCCCCACCTCTGTGTTTCAGAGATAGCAGCCTTGACCTGTTTTGTTTACAGCTCTGATAGCATAAAAGCACATTCTGCAGGTCATCTTATCTAAATATGTCAAACTTTGACAGAAATAGTTTTAACTTATTTGGAGACCAGGTAGTGTATACTCAAAAATACAACACACTGCAAATGTCTTTACATAATATTTGGACAACTGCTGCACAAATTTGACAATAAAACTGCTACCAGGGTTTAGCAGCTGAATGTGAGGAGCACTGCTGTTCCATCTACTTACTCATAATAACAGACCAATTATATTCCTTATAATGATTTTGTTTCCCATTTATGAATTCAAGGAAGCCTCGTAATATCTGAGCTGTGACTGTGTACTGCTGGCCCAACAGCAGTCCCCATCCCCACATTAACGCTGTTAATGTGAAAAAGTCACGAGTCTTGCATTCAATAAGTGAGAGTTTGCTGCTATGATTATTATTTATGGTCTTTACAATATGAGCATATCAAAAAGAGTTTGTCAGAGTTTAGGACACTCCACAAAACTGTTTGGGGGCTGAAATATTAGACAAGACATATTTGATGATCTCCATTACCTGAATGAGGTGCAAAGTGAAAGTTATAACCCAAAACAATATATACTAATGCAATGAGATTTTCTTTTTTTTTTTTTTTTGAGGATGGCTGGAGTTGGATTTTAAGGCTGGCATGCTTTTTTAAGATGTTTGTGCTGTTTCTTAGGCGAATTGTGAAAGCCATTCGTCAACTCATGATTGATAGTTGAAAATGAGATTTTAGGATTCATTCACAGAAAAGCATTGATTTAAATTGCAACTTTTTTGTATTGACTCTTTGATTGTCTCAATACAGAATTGTAAGCATAAAAGAGACCTACTAAATTTACACCACACATAACTGACAAATACATAAAGCTAAAGCTGACTAGTATAGGATGTCTTAACTTAGTACAGACATCAACTTTAATGATCAATCTGAGCACAGGCAGCTCAGAAACAGACAGTCTGCTCACTAATTAATTTGCACTGTTTATATTGACAAAACATCAGCCTGACATCTGCAGACAGCTGGCTAGACAATGTTAGCTTGCCGGCATGGACTGACTGAATTAAATAGCATCCAAACAATGATCATTTGAATTCACCAGCTTGAGAAACAATTTCTCGTAAAACCAAAAAAAACCCAAAAAGAATTGCTGATCTCCAGATTTTCTGTAAAGCAAGTCCATATACTGTGGGTTGCACCCATTCATCACTCAATTTAGAGGTATGACATGGTCTAAAGACCACCGTCTATGAGAGGAGACAGAAGTTCACTATTCTTGATTAGAGTGATTGTCAAAATGGCCATTCAATATCTGCCACATGTTGTATGTATAATTGGTTTTACCTACTCTATAGAAAAATAAAAGTAAACTCATTAACCATTTACATAATTCATCATGCAAAATTTGAAACATCTGCCTGATTCAGTTTCTGAAATATACAAAGAATGCAAATATATTGTGTTATCCCATCTTGTACACTTCCAGCCAAAGGTTTAGACACACCCTCCCATTAGATTTAATGGGAAAGTGTGTCCAAACCTTTGACTGGTAGTGTGTATGAAAATCTAGTAGTATAGGATAAAAGTTTTATGTAGGGAAGACGTGTTTATTTTTTCAAGGTATTCCACAGTTGAAGGAACTAAACCCAAAGTGCACTAGCGTATATTCCATTTCCACTATAATTATGATCAACACAAACAACTTCATAAATAAAGGGATGTGCTGCACCTAAGAAGATGCCACAGGGTCAATCCAATACGCCTGTCAATCTCAAAGCATGGTGTTTAGCCCTGGCTGGGTTTGATAAGCTATGAGCTCAATATTCGACATGAGCCAAATTGCTCATCTATTGAATGGGATTCAGCTCCAGTGGACCATCCATGTGAACTACCTGGTTTTGTCTGAGCTGTTGGCTTGTCTTAAAATCTCCAAAAAGTACACTTAAGGTCTTACGCAAACATTAAGTCCATTTTTTCCCTTCGCATTATATTAGGGATAATAGTGTTATGCCGAGAACTGCATGACTGGTTAGCTCTTAAAAGAATAACAACTTCAAAATAAACATTACTAACATCTGTATTTTTTTCATTAGCAGATAATCTGATCAATTATTATTTCCGTGATGCCATTACTGTTACTGGCTATAACGATTATTATGATTTTAGTACACCAGGGACTTATGGGAAGAAACAACCTCATGAGTGATAATGATTGGCTAAGTAAGAGTAAAATGTCATGGTAAGCCAAAAAGAGGCAGACTTGGTTAAGTGTGCGCATCCCAAACACACATACAAAGGACCAAGAGACAAGTGCAGCAATGATGAGCCTGTGGAATTTGTGAAACACTGCGAGGAGACAATTTCTTTGTGATACGCAACAGCGTCTCGTTTATTCCAACTGCTAG
>JBBBVU010000016.1:5025780-5045795 GCA_037177055.1 Atherinosoma microstoma | reverse complement strand
GATGGCGGTGTTGGCCAAAGCGGCGCGGACAGGCGGGGGCAGCTGCTGCAGGAAAAGCTGCTTGAAGAGGAAATCCGGCTGGTGGTCGCCCAGGAGGTCCAGCATCCTATCCATCAGCTCGGAGGGCTTGGAATCACCCAAGCCCCGGAGGGAGAGAAGGCGAGCGGCCCGCTCGGCGTCGGAGAGCTCAAAAGTCTTTAGAAGGTGAGCCTTAAGAGCTGCGTATTTACCAGCTGCCGGGGGGTGTTTTAGAAGGCTGACCACCCGTGAGGCCGTGGAGCTGCTGAGCGCTGAGACCACGTAGTAGTACTGGGTGGCGTCGGCCGTGATGTCCCGCAAGGCGAACTGTGCTTCCGTCTGGGCGAACCATGCTGAGGCTGAAGATTCCCAAAACTCGGGCAGTTTAAGAGTCACGGCGTGAGTAGTCATGTTAGCTGTAAAAGCTGTGGAAAACGTCCACGTTCGGGGTCACCAGTGTGGAATTTGTGAAACACTGCGAGGAGACAATTTCTTTGTGATACGCAACAGCGTCTCGTTTATTCCAACTGCTAGCTAACAACCACAACAGAGACCTTCACGAGGCGTAGCCCGTGGGAAAAACCTCAAAACAGGAGACCCTGTACTTAAAGGAGCAGTTCTCAGTCCCAGATAACAGTACATAATGGGAACTAGGTCTGATCAGCAATATAACTGTCCATGGTGAATTATGATTACCCATAATGTCCACTACAAGCCCAAATATATCAAAGGAAGTGTTTTTAAATTGGAAGTACAGACATACTTTTCCTTCATTGAGATTAAAGGCAAGAATATTATTGTTATGATTAATTGCTTCCCTCTTGAGTGTGCAGGTGCTGTGTGGGGATTGGATGCTGGCGGGGAGGCGTTTACAATAAAGACCCTTAGTTTGGACCGCTCGGGACTCATCTCTGTCTTTTCTCAACCAGCCACCGGGTCTGCTTGTCATATCTCATGTGGAGCACGTAGGAGTTGGTAGGGGTGGGCTGCCCATTTATTTTCATTCGGTTTTCTCCTGTGTTTGGTTAGTTAGGGAGGTAAGTGCTTGTATTTTCTTTTCTTTTGGTTTAACAGGTTATTTCCTTCCCTACAGTTAGTTTGGGTTTTGATTATTGTTTTGGCCTAGGCCCACCCCGAAGTAATAACTCCTTTTGTTTTTCTTTTCAGCTCCTTTAGTCACATGAAATAGGCTACATCTTTAATAAATATGTGTAAATCGTGAACTTGACTTTTTAATTATTTTTGGCTGCTTGAGAATTGAGGAAGACGTGATATTTCCATGTTATGCCTTGGCCTCCCCTAGACGGGGCATAACAATTATGGAAAATGTGCATTATGCCCAGAAACCAAGTATTTCTCCATGCCAGTTGTAAAGCTTGTTACATATTCCTCAAAAACAGAAACCTTTGTTTTTGATATTTAGGTTGCAAGAAAAAGAAAGAAGTTTGTTTTGGCCTGTTTATTTCATATGTCATGTGAAACTTCGCTCATAGTGGGGAAAGGTTTTGTGCATCCATGTGTGCGTCTCCCAAGTTTCTATACGTCATGTGTTGTATATATTTTCATAGTTTCTCACCACTTAACCAGCTGTTCCTTAAAACTTTACTTTGAATCTTTTGCATTGGTGGAAAAGTCGAAATTTCAACTTTCCACTTCACACTTCTCTGCATTAACCAAGCCTACTTCAAATTTCCGACCAATCACACAATTATTCTTGGAGAGGCCACATGAAAAATTTATGTCCGGGTGATGTGTTGAGAACAGGCTGGAAGAACTTCCGAACCAAAGCTGCATGTACAAATGGCATAATTTTGTCTTTGCTGTCTCGAGAACAAGAACAAAGTTCTTCTTGGAATACGTAACAGCCTGAAGAAATTCTTATCTGGTCAAATTTCTCTCTACTAACAAAAAAGGAAACAGAGCCACATCATCCAAGTAGCCTTAGTGTAGATTAGTGTATATTGTTTTGTGTTTGAAAGTTTCCATTTCATTCATTGGTCATATATTCAGTTTCATTCAAAGTAATTGAACCTGCATTTTAATTTAAAGTTCAATTAAAGGGAACATTCGAACATAGAAAAATAAAAAAGCTGAATATTATATGGCTGTTTTTTTTTATCATGCTGTAACTCAGTTACTAACTCAGTTGCTTTTTGGGAGAAGTAACTAGTCACTATAACCTTTTTCAAATAACATGCCCAACACTGCTACCAAGGTCTTGCATGCCGATCGTGGGAATAATCATGGCGAA
Organism: Atherinosoma microstoma; assembly: GCA_037177055.1. Taxonomy (NCBI): domain Eukaryota; kingdom Metazoa; phylum Chordata; class Actinopteri; order Atheriniformes; family Atherinidae; genus Atherinosoma; species Atherinosoma microstoma. The sequence continues at coordinate 5,043,526 of JBBBVU010000016.1, read as the reverse complement.
ACAAGTGGAATCTACTCATTATTGTAATAATTTCTAAGGCGTACCAGCCTGAAACAATATAACATTCTTAGGTATTATTAATAGTGTGTTAATCAATACATTTTCTGACAGCTGTATTCGTCCACTGATTAAAACGTTCTTTAATTGCTTTATCAGGAAGACAAAAGTTTAACTTTTTTCTGTCCTCTGTGTTCTTGGCACATTTCAGACATTTCTTGAAAATTAGATTGTGATAAGGTTTGAAAATGCAACATGATTTCACCCTTGAATGTAGCTGTCAAATGGCGTTTCAAATATTTTTCTCTCTATCACATGTTGCATATCCACATTGTAATGCTGCAAAAGTTAGGCTATCTACTACAGGAGTGGTTCTCAAACGTTTTGAGCCATGAGCCCCAAGATATCAAACACTGGTGGTATCTAAAAACCAAATGAATACAGGAAAAAAGTAACAAAAAGAAAAAGATTGGAATAGAATGAATTAGAATTTAATATTAGTATCAATATCAAATGAAATATTAAATATTAAATAAATTATATAACAGATAAATGCATAAACAAAACTGAATCAAATCAAATTAAATGAATTAGTTTGATTTAAAAAAACAAACAATGTCAAGCATTAAGGGGTTAACTTGAATTGAATATAACACAAAGAAATAACAGGGGAATTATACAGTTAAAGGGTTCTTTAATTATTTAGATTTTTTTAATTTCAGCAACTTGTAGACTGACTCACTCGTTTACCTTTCTGTTTATAGTATTAACCTTTCTATTTGTGAATTCACAACAACAGGAGGGTAATTATAAAGTTGAGCATTAAAAAAATTCAACTCAAAATATTGTTTTCGAAGGGTTCCCATGCCCCCCCCCCCCCCCTCCAAATTCAGCACTAAGGAACACAAAGTAAGCACATATATACCATGCTGTTTAATCTTAAAAATCCTGATCTTATTTTACAAGACTTCAAAAAGTCCAAAGGCAATTAAAGTTCAACTGGTAGAGGTGTAGAAATGGAGAGTTCAATTGTCTCTTTTAGCTGGAGACCTACAGTGTAGACTTCAGGAAAGCTTTTTCCCCAGGGCAGCATACAGGAGATGTATTTTTCCTTTCTTTCTTTCTATAGACTACAAAGAAAGCAATGAAACAAAGTTGCAATAAAACAAAATATCCCCATCCAATCACATGGGAATATACTTATTATTATTGTAACTTAACTACTGCACCATGATTTATGAGCAATATGATTAATGATCTGGTCTAGATGTTAAAAGAAAAAAAATACACATTGTGTTTCTTGAGCTTACTATTTGCCAGTTTTTAAAGATGGGAGTTTTAAATGTTAGTAAACGCGATAAACTGATTTTATTGTCAGTTACACTATCTCATGTTGTCAAAACTGTGTTATGGATTCATTATGATCCAACTGGTTCTGCCCATTTAAGAGTCTATCGTGAAGTGACTAAGTGAATCCCACAGCACTTCATGAAGAGCCATTTGAACAAATTTAGAGAAAGAAGATTGGCTGATGATTGCCTGATAATGTCAACATCAAGAAGACAAGTAATGTATTGCACCATGGAGAATTCAATGAGGACCTCACAAAATAGGAAGTATATGAGTTTTTATTGCTATGAGCAACAAAGCGAAGCTCTCAAAGTCATTGTCTGCAACTGTACTTTGGAAAGACACCATGAATCATTCATCACTGTCCAAAAGCTGTCATTGTCTATGAAAGAATAAAGGAGTTATGACAACATGAGAAAGCAATTATTACTGCCCGAACAACCTTTTAATGAAAGGGGCTTTGAAAGGTGGAGCTGGTGTTGCTTTACAGTCTCAAATCTATAGAGATTAGAAATAAGCATCATATCATGTCCATACACTTAATGGCTTAATTACTATGTGAACATGTAAAGGTTGAACAAGACGGAAGGATTTTCATGTCTGTACGTGACACAATATTTCTTAAATGTATCAAATTTGATGTCACAAAACGATTATATCAACATTTCTTCCTAATTAAATGAAATTACTGAAATAAAAAACACAGTAATAATCCCAGAGGGAAACTGCAATTGAAATAATCAATTGAATCACCAAGGCTTTTGTCTTTTCATTTTTATATATAGTTTTCTTTATCAAATAAATAATTTTGGACTTCAAGTTTGAATCTCAATTAGATTAACAAAAATGCACATCAATGTGCTGTAATCAATGTCAAAGGTGCTTCTGTGGGTCGGGTGCTGATTCAAATTTAATTACTTGTACCATAGAATTCTGATCACAGGAATCTTGGTTAAAGAGAACAATGGGCAACGGCCCCAGTTAGAAATCCTCAACCTCTGGCAGTGCCTCATGGAAATGCCGCAAACGCTGTACGGATTCAAATGTATCAGGGATTATTAAGAGACCTGAGAACAAGGTCAAAGACTTGAAGAAGAACACAGAGCAAGTTAAACTTAACTTCCACTTCATCCCCGAGGCTCTGAAAATACTTAGGAGATAGTTGAGGCAGGCTCTGTTGAAAGCTCCCCCGCCGGCACGCAAAGCTTTACTTTTGATGTTAATTCCTTGAAAGCTGTTTCTTTAGCTGTGGATTAGTGCATGAAGAGCTAGGCTTACCATGCTCTGGCTAATAAAGATGAAACATCTAACACAGGTACTCGTACATACACTCGCATAGGAACAGCTCCTATAAAGTTGCCTTAATTATAGAGAACTCACTTCGCTCCAGTAGCCGTAAGAATAGGACGACATTTGTAGTTTGAAAACACTGTGGTATTAAATGCTGAAAATCCTCTGTGTTCTTAAGACACAAGTTTTGAGTTAAAATAATGAGTATAGGCACACATCACTTTCTCAGCTCATACAATCAAAGCTGCCTTCATAGTGTGCTTTCAGCCTCCCCAGCTTCAATCTCCTTCCCATTCGGGAAAAGACTGACAATTATGAAGTGTGTCCATTACAGCTGCTGATTAGTCTCCGTGTCTGTTCTGGCTTGAGCGAATGTCGTAGTTAATGATTCTGTAGCAGCATGCATAGAAAGCTGACACCACAATTCATCTGCCTGGCCAAAATCTCTGTGATTAATAGATGTTTCACAAGAACATTCGCCCCTTTGAATATTTGAAATGGTTCTCCCCATCACTGAGTGCTGCTTTGACAGTTTAAGAAGTAAATTAATCAGTTCCATCACTGCATCTAACTGACTTTCAAGCAGAATGAATAGGTTCCCTTTCATCCTTTACTTAGCTATATTCCAATAATTAATAGTGGTATGATTAATTTGAGTGACCTTAATTTATTAGAATTATAGATATTCAACATTATATTGACAAGAAAACAATGTCAGCAAATTACCTTAGAGAGCTCTATAACCTTCACAATGCTTTAAATCTTTAACAAGAAAGTAATCCACGGTCACCTCAAATCAAATCCTATTATCACAACTCTGTTTAGAGGAATTTCATTAGCTGTTAAACCACACGGTTGTTCTGCAATGAATGTGCTTGTGTTTATTCGCTCTTTGCCAAGCAATGTCCCATGAAAAGTTCTTGTACAAGCTAATTTTGATCACTTAATTTTAATTCATGTGACCCAGTTTGCTCTATCAGAAAAAAGCATTAGTATGCTCTAGTCATGGTTGTCAAGATGTATACAGTTCTAATCATAAGGCACAATTATTTTGAAGCCGATGTGGTCTACAAGAAGATAGTAATTTTTATCTTTGTAATCCATAATAATATGGCTTGGAAAACATAGTTATGCCACTTGTCATTATGCATATTTTGTCTTGTTGAGAAAACATCTCACATCTGAGTAAAATACTCAGAGAAAATGGTATCTGCTTATAGGAAGTTATACATTTAAAAAGGCACTAAAGAGGTTCAAACCATTGTTTCATGGGACCAAATTGCCTCTTTGGTAAACACTCATCTGTTGTAATCACTAATTGGCAACAGGGTTGTTTTTTTGCATACTTCTACTTCTCAGCATTTACACGTCGTAGATCAAATATCTTTTACATCACACTGCAGTTTTACATTATGTCTTACACTATGCTCAAGTACCATAAAGGGGGAACTCGTCTGTAAATAGATGATATCAGAGCAAACTTCTAGAGTACAAATACAGTAGTTTGTTCAATAAAGACAGGGTTGAAAAAAGAGAACGGAAAATATTCAGGGCTCAGGTTCAAATTTCTCACATTGGAGTATCAAGGCATGCCTCCCACATACATAACGCAAATGTAAATAAAACACACTAAAATAGAGCAATGCAAAGACCTGTGAAGTAAATGTTTAAGTGGCTTTAAAATATGCCAAGTTATCAAATCAAATTAAATTTATAAAGAACTTTTCGTAAATGCTTTACATAATAGAAACAATGTATGCATTTTGAATTTCTTTTTTTTTTTTTAAAGCCTTCACACACCAAAGTATGTAACATAGCAATGTCAAAACACACCTCATTACAGTCTCTTTCAGGCACAGTCACACATGCACACATACAAACAAAGCGCACGTATGGCCCCAACTGCTCCTACCCCATTCTACGAACATGAACCCCAATCCCTAGTTACTGTCTCTAAATTGAATATAGGTATAAAGATATTAATAGAAATAAACATCTGGCTTATGGGGAGTGTGACAGGACAAATAAAAAATGCTATTTATTTTGATATAGCCAGAAGTCTACTCAGTGCCGGTAATCATCCCTCCTTCTTCTACAATAACAAGAACAATGCTCCTATTTGGTTTGTTTTTGTTGTTGTTTGGTTTTTGTTGTTGTTTGTTTTTGTATTTATCAAAACTGTCAACCAAAGACTTCCTAACTGAGAATGCTGAATCCTCATTTAAGGAACTTGCTGTTCAAATTCCAACCATGATTTGGTTTACCATGTATATGGAGAAATATCACATTATTAAGCTAGATATTTTGCACAAAACAGTCATCAATATTTGGTGTAAGCATGATACCATTACAGTTTTAAAACCAATAGTCATCAGTTTATGAACTTCCTCTGAAAACACAAAGTGACCAGGGGAATAATATCAACTGATTTTAATTTACTTTAAAGATAATCTAAATCTTATTTGGTTCTCCAAAATACTTTAAAGCTGGCGTTTTTGGATTCTTGTAATTACATTATTTTTCATTGCTATGAATTGCATCACAGGAGAATTAAATTGTTACACACAGGCAAAACAGGGAAGAGAATTGCATTACTAGGTGATGTCATCAGATAAGTTGGCAAGGAGAAGCACTTTAAAACATAAGGGATGAACATGGCTTGTATTACGAAGACATGTCATCAGCACAAGTAGCGAGGATTTGCATTGCTCTTATTCCATCAGCTGCCTAAGTAAATATGAAACTATAAAAACTGGTAAAAGTTATACGGCAAAATTTTATGTTGTATACAAAAGTGTGATAGATCTACAGTAACATGTCATATGTTATCCAAGAACTTGTATTAGAGCAGCAGATTTTTAATGTTGAATGTAATGTTACCACTGCCAAACAGCAGAGCATTATTTCCCAGGGGAAATTTTCCCCTAGCATCAAACATTTGGACAAAAGTCCAAAATGTTTGATGACTCATTACAAAAGAGCTCTAATTCCATCATTTGTTAGACTAAACTGTAAGCACATAATGCAGGAGTGATCTTGAAACAAGTGTTAAGTACCTATAAGATTATTAAACTCAGGATTGACCAAATATGGTCCTCCAGGGCCACTTCCTTGCAGATTTGAGATATTCCCTTGCTTACACTCACCTGGCTCAAATTATTGGGTCATTAACAGGCTTATGGAGAACTTAAGCTGTTCAGGAGATATTTCATTTGAATCAGGTAGATATGAGAGTAAGGAAACATGTGAAACAAACAGTCATAGGCTTAGATTTTATCTTTATAAAGCTTGTGTTATAAGAAGCTATAAGTTTGTCTGTGTCCATAAATGCTCATACAAGTAAATTAACTAATGAAACTAAAAATGTAGAAGACATATTTTGGTTCAATTGTCTAAATCATAAATCTGAGTCTTTCTTTACTCTGCTTGAGGTTTTTTTTTATTAAATATGTGTTGGGTTTAAGCTTTTTGCTAAGAATGCACTCTTCTGGTGGCCCAGTTCTGCATAGTTTTGCTGCCCCTTCTATCAGGCTTCTCCAAACTCAGAGTGATCTGTCTACTGCAACCAGTACACTGACAACTAAGTGGGTTACTTCACACAACCCCACTCAGAAGGAAAACAGTATACCCCTTTAAGAGGTTTTAGATTATTTTCTGGGTCTGTTGTTCCCAGCCTTTGTCATAGTTCAGCTCTAGCTTTCATTGCTCCACACTTCAGGTGACAAAGCTACAGAGAATGTATTGCTCATCCAGGTGCCAAGGCTGCACAACAATGCAGACATCAGCACAACACGATCAGAAAAAGCCAAACCCATCAACCAAAGCATGGAAATAAAATCAAGAAATCTCTTTTTTTTCTCTTTTTTAAGTAAAAATAATAATAATACCGCAAAATAGAAAAAAATAGAATCAATAAAAAAAAAATTTAAAAAAGATATAGCCCACTGGGAGAATTTTAAAATTAATCATTCAAAAAAGGGAAAGTATAGTGCAACCTCTGAAAATGTGTATTTTGAGGTGCATCTATTAAAAATGCTTGTTGATTTTATTGGACAGCAAAATCCTGTGTCACATCATCCATAAATTAGCTGTTAAAAGGGCAGCTTGCCTTTTTAAAAAGAAAATCATTGAGTGAGTACAGTTTGCTGATTGAAGAGATAAACTTGAAAGCTTTAGGACTCATCAAGCTGTTGGTTTTTTTCTTCAAACCGGAAAGGCAAAGATCCACTGGTGACCCTGATATGGAAATGTACCTGTGTTCAATAATCCTGAACACTGTCTCTTTCCAGTCCACTAACAGCTGTCCTTTATCCTGTTGTAAACATTTTATCTTCCAATAAGGCAATTCATCTTAATGTAGCCTGTCGGTCAATACTTGTACATTACCTCATTAGCTTCATGTTGTTTTATGTGTTAATTGTGGAATGACTGCTGCAATGGATGTTGATTCACTACCTTGTCTCTTAAGCACAAATGTGTTTTTAATGCTGCAGACAGATTGGGGGGGGGTCATGTTTTCTTATCTAACCTAGTCCCTGGGCTGTTGTGTTGCAGCCATGTTATTAATAGCATCACTAGTGATGAGCTGTCAAATGCTCAGCATTCAGTAAATGGACACATGATAACATGTTCGAAGCTAGGGGCCATTCAGAGAGCTGGGAGATAGTGTATGCACCGTATCATATCTGACAGTTTCATCAACACAAACTCAGAGTTTGCCCATGCTGTAGTCAATACAGCATGCCGAGTGTTGTATTATGAGATTAATATCCTAAAACCACATAATAACGCTTGTTCTCTTTTAATGATTCCTGCTTCGGTGTAAATCTGTGTTAGAGTGAGCACAAATGCTTTTTATTTCTGCAGCCATCACGCACTGTTTGAAAAGGGGAAAACAGAAATGCAAGGCATAAAAGTGAGCTACCCCCCTTACCAGCTTTAATGTTGTTGTACCTGTATAGTGCCCAATCAGGATAAGTGCTTTATATTGATTCAGTGGTCTGTTGCAGCCCCTGCTTTTGATTTGCCCTATTAGGTCAATAAAGAAGGTGAACCCATTATCAGCATGCTTCATCTTGATAATAACAATTTGTCTTTTGCTTGTTGAAACAGGTTTCTACTGTGTGTATGTCCATGTGAGTGTATGTGAGAAAGATAAGCACAGTTTGCTTTAGGCTCTCTGAATGTGACATTTAGATGTGTACTTGGTCTTCTAGAATTATGACTTATACTCATCCGTCTGTGATATTTAGGTTTAAGTCCCTAAATGCTAAAAATGAAATGAAGCAGGAGAGAGTCATTTGAAATGAGAACTGTTACACAGAAGTTAAATTTTAATCTCATCGAGAGCCTGTAGATAATCCTCTATTCGTCAGTTCAAGAAAAATCGAAGGCCTTGAATTGTGAGCTTCTGTCAAAGCACAAGAGCCTATATTTTGTCATTTATTGAAAAAGAAGAAATTCAAGATGTCATTTGTGTGCACATGTCCATGTACGGCTTCAGACATTTAACAGTTTTAGCATGTTTGCAACATCAAGCTATTTAATTGAACAGTATGTTAAATTGGTTACAAAATTGTGCATTATGCCTGAAAGCATATATAACCACAGTAAAAGGCTGAATTAACAAATAAATGTGTCTGTAAACTGTGAAATGCACTTGTAAATGCCATATATTGTTTTCAGTAACTATAATTAGGTAATTGGAATATTAATTGCCATATAAACATGCTAATGGGCATCCATAACACAGACTATTGAGGTATGCTGCAGTATTTAAAAATCCAAAGCAAATAATCTTTAATCATCAAAAAGAGAAAGAAAAAAAGGTTCATTTGTATTGAATGGACACTAAACACTGTAGACATTTATGTTGTGCAAAATGAAACTGTTGGTTTTTTTGTTGTTTTTTTTACTTTTTTACTTTCTTGAGAATATTTATTTTATATGAATATCAGATAATTTTCTGCACATTTGTCTCAGAAATTGGAACTGAAGAGGTGGATGAGTGCTGATATATCGGCAGGGAAATATGAACGAATGACAGCATATAGATGAGATGGCCTTTGCTCTATGCTGGGATAATAGAAAGGAACCAGTCAGAAGATGCCAATTAAGCATACTCACATATTAACTAATGCTTCCATCTTTACTGCAATAACCAGTCCAACATGGTCATCAATGTCTGGATACACAAATCCAATTTGATCATTTGCAAATTTCAGTGTGGACAGTCTGTCCCAAAGATCTGATATGAGAAACAAATTTGATTTGCCTTCTGTCTGAATGAAGCCACAGTCATCCAACAACACTAATAAATGCAAGGCAAGTCAACAAAAGCTAACCAAAGTAAGCATGTCTTTTTTCTTGGTTAAAAAGAAAAGGTCCAACTATTATGCAATGTTTAGTTTAGTGAATTGAGCATGCTCCTATTCAAATAATGAAAAAACAATACCTCATAAAAGTTCTTTATCTATATTGGTATCATGGAGTAAATCCATATCTACATTCAATTGAAAAATCAATCAATTCTCCTAGGTACATTGTCAGTTTATCCATGTAGCACAGGGTTACACATTCCAGTCTGAGAGCCACAGTCCAGCAGGTTTTCATTGTATTCCTGCTTCAACACACCTGGATCAAATTTCATTGATCTAACAACTTATCAAGTTCTGCGCAATGACTCATTAATTTGGTTCAGGTGTGTTGGAGCAGGGATACATGGAAAACTGGCTGGATTACAGCTCTAGTAGAACCAGAATAAGTAACCCTGATGTAGCAGTTTAGCTTGTTTTAAGGCTTTCTAAACATATGCTAGGTCTTACAACAAGACAACGGATGTCATCAAACAATTACAAAACTTTTACAAGACTCATTCTTCTGGTCAATATTGATTTTTGCTTTCTTTTTTTTTTTTAATTCACAATGGCTCTGGGTTTGAGGTGAATATTGTCATTTTAGCTGCTGTGGCTCAATGGGATGAATGGTTGTCATTCAACCAAAAGATTGAAGGTTCAAATCCCCAGCTGCTTTACTTCAATATGTGATTGTGCTCATCAGTGTGTAATTGTGGAAAAATGCTGCATATGTAGTTTAAAGTCCATATTGTGTATGATCAGAAGTGTATAAGTAAAGATTTAGCAAAATATAAATTGCTTTTTCAATCAAAAACCAAGGTTGAGGAGCACTATTAACTAATGCTGCGCAATAAATTTGGGAAAAATGAAATTCTTCTCTGATCATTTTGCAGAATGGGCTGGAATATGAAAAGGACCTCACACATTGATACAGTATTCTAAAGTATATCTAATCTGAAGAAAGATTTGTTCCTTTTTTTTTACTAGTTTGTACCTGTATGGTAATGATGTAATTAAGCTAGCTATTCAGCATTTTCTTAATATGTATAATATGTATTCTACTTCCTTGCTGTGACAAAACTCCCACTGTGCTACATTTGCTGAATAGAACATGGACTATCCCTACCCACAAGCCGGCTTTTTTTTTTCTTTTCTGTTCATGCATTCTACACAGAACAGGCTATTTGTGAATGCTATTAAAGTTCAGTCTGGTAATTTTGTGCTGTAAATGCCATTTAGCTTTATTCACAGAGGTACAACATAATAAAGGTCAAAGGCTAATCCTAGCAAGCCTTGTCCAAGTAATTGCCATCAGACAGCACTGTGGGCTACTACAATACCAAACATTAATGACAATAACGTCTCCTTCCAAAAGTGATTTATTTTGCTGAGGTATAATGTTGGAACGGTACTTAAGTAGCTATTACAGATAGATACCAACCAATCTTTTTTGTGCACATTGTGTCATATTATTCCAGAAATGTTCACTGAAAAGCAATTTCATTACCAACCATCATGTCAAATTTGTTCCAATAAAAATGCTGTTTCACAAAAAAAAAAGGTTGTTTTTTTTCTGTAAGAAATAAGCAGGTTAAATGTATCAGAACACGGATAAAGATCGACAATCAGGACTGTCCTGATTCCCTCTGCAGTCTGCCATAGCTCCATTTCTTCTTGCTCCAGGGAAAAAGCTGCAGTGTGTCATCCAGCTGAGAGGGCCATTGCTCGCCAGTTGCTCTCCACTGAGCAGTCGTCTAATGCCAGAGCAAAGAGGAGGGCAGGGAGGATTGCCTCAGACACTGCCCACCCAGGCAATCAAGTGTTGGAGGATTTGTGGGAGGTAGAATTAGCCCATCTTCACTGGCTTTGGCTGCTGCTTCTACAGTCTCCTCCCAATACCTGTCCTCCTACTCAGTAAGCCCTCCAGCCTGTACTACTACTATCTGCGGAAACCCTACCTACTGAGTGATCTTTTACTATCTACAAAAAACAGTTGCACTACCATCTTTGCTTGAGATCACTGTAACACTTATCTAATGTTTCATTCTTGAATGTTAGCAGCTCAAATGAGGAATTCAGTTCTATTATTTCATTCTCTTTGTTTTGTCTAATGTCTGCTTGCCTGTCTTTGTGTGCCTCAGATGAGCTCAAGTACCCCTTATGCTCATTAAAGCTGCTGAGCACATTTTACAAAAACAACCCTTCATCACCTGAATTTTCTTGTGCATTTTTCTTTGTATTAGGCTACTCTATGTTTTTGAAAAGAAAAGTTAATTCTCACTCACTCGGAAGTTCTTGCACTAAGTAAACATTTTACAACACAATGAGGATTTCATTGTTTAATTCTACATATTCAAAAACATTGATGCCACTGAAAGTTGTCTAGATCTAATCTGAGGAAGGAAGTGAAGAAATCTGACTGATGACTGGGGGGGGGGGTGTTTTGATTTCTGGTAGCAGAAACCTGTAGGTGTACTATTCTAGGAACTAGAGGGCAACTGGTTTTATATCTACATTACACACTTTGATGGTGTAACTCAAACTGCTGAAGCAATGCGGAGGCAGTTCTGCTATCTGACAATTCTGCTCCCTGACCTTTCCAATTCAGCACATGTATCAAAATGGGTTATTTGTTTATCCATCTATGAGAAAATGTTCTTATTTATCAGAGAGGCTTAAATTATTTAACATTTATCTCAGCATAAAGCTGTCAAATACACCGGCTTGGCTTTCAGCCTGGAAAATACATCTCTTTTTTTGGTGACAATTTATCTGCAAAGAGATGTAATTAATTCATGTGTTACACACTTTACCGAAAGCATAAAGTATAAACAAATTTAGATAATAAGCCATTTTGGCACGTTTTGATATTGTGGGATATATATGAAAATTAATGTATGCACGCAGTAGATGGGGTATTGAATTTTTAAAAGTGACATGTTTTAACTATCCTGAAATGATACGCTGAGAGGAGCCTGTGAGAAATACAGACTTTCCTAGATTGTTCGCTTTGCTTTGGCAAGGTTTGATAAGCTTAAAATGGCAAGTTTTTGACTGACTACAGCTTGTTGAGAAACACCACTATTTTGACACCGACGCTAACGAGAACAGACAAGTAAAAGATAATTATTCTGTCTTGCATCTGTGTAAGAAAAAGCTTTCCTTACTTATTTTAAGGACTAATTAATATTTTTGTCAAGCTGTTCAATTTTGTATAGTGTGTAATAAAAAAAGAAGTAAAAAAAAAAAAAAACTCATCTCATGTCATAGGTTCGGATTAATAAGTGAATCACAGAAAGTCAACCTTATTATTTTGTGCAAACACTGGTTTCCTTCTACACACAAAAACCTGAAATAAGATTGGTAAGTCAGAAGTGCATCTGTTTCCTCTGTCGGCAAAAATATTATCTTCTGAAATTAATATTATGTATCAAACCTGCTGGGAAAGCAGTGGAGTATGGCAGCCTTGCTGGATATTTCATCTGAAAGCAGGATCAACTAATTGCTCATTTCTTTCTGGATCATTTTTTAAATCAAACATTCCAAGTAGAATCAAAATCTAGCATGAGATTGCTTTGAAATTAGGTCACTAAAAGAGGAAACTGTCATGTATTTCAGATGGTTATTTTTTATATCTATGATCATGGTTGAGAAATATTTACTGTCTTATCCCCGTGAAAATATCATTTTGAAGAGGGGGGGCTGATGAAACTGCACATAATATCCATATTCCATTAGACAAAGATTAGACTGATGCTGACCTCTACAGGTATGATTTTGTCTTGCAATTTTCACAGACATTACTACACATTAGGAAACATATAAACTGACTTTCAACAAAACCAACTGGAATTAACTGCCATTATTTAAAGCTCACAGCTATTTATGAGCTGTCTCTTTGGGAATGAAATTCTGCATGCTGTACTTATTATGTTTTAAAATAGACTGACTACAGGTCATTAAATTGAGCAAAGTGACAAGCATGGTACTGTGAGAAATTTTGTGTTGCTAAGGCTGATGGATAATGAAATGTCTCACCGGAGCCCAAATGTGGTGGCAGAGCAACAGTGAGGCAGACAGCTAAACCAAATATCGGGGCTATCAAGCTCTACTGACAAACAGCCACAAGCCTGACTGAACTGGGAAAAATAAAGCAGTGGAGGAGACACGGTGGCAATGGAGCACAAAGTGGAGATGACAGCCTTTAGGACACAAGTGACAGCAATTGAGGGTAGACTGAGTACAAGTGAGTGTCAGGCAGAGGGAAAAGCCAAGCTGGTGCAACAAGCATTAATGGTGACTGGCACATGATCTAGAGACAGTCACAGGGGTCTCTCTCTCTTAAGGTCCTCTCAGGCTCTAATTTGTTGCTTTCTGGTCAGCTGAGGAGTACATAATGACGTTTCACAGGGAAATGGTTTAACCTGATCTAGATGAGAAAAGTTGACAGATTTTCTTAAACTTTTTCATGTTTGAGAACAATTAACAATAAGATCCAGGAGAGTATTAAAGAGTACCATTTAAGGGTATAGCAAACCAAAACAGACTGTTATTGAATCCTTAAAGAGCTAAAAAGTACAAAAATGATGCTCAGTACAACAGTGTGCACTGACACCTAAAGTATTTGGTATGCTAAATGGATTTTTGAGAAACTTTCAGGTAGTTTGCCTCCAGCCAATCCACACTCAAGAAGATGGATTTTCGAAAAAGCAGCTACAGTGCATTCCAAATGTTTCTTCAAAGCTTTTCACATTTTGCTTTATTTTAACTCCACACATACACATATATGAATATATGTCACTTTTATTCTCAGCATCCCTTAATTATATACCAAATGCATTTTTTTTCAAGGTTTTGATATGAAAAATGACCGGAAAACTTAAATGTCCAATTTAGGTATTCATACTCTGTTATGACAGACTGAGCTTTGGTCTTTCCGGCTTTATCTATACCCTCTATGACTGCAGACTGCCTTCACCCAATTACATTAAGTGGACATAATTGGGTTAAGCATACAATAAGGTCTCCCATTTGATGGTGTGTGTCAGAGTGAAAAATAATCCATGAGGTCAAGGGAACTGCCTCAAAATGTGTGAGACAGGGTTGAGCCAAGGTGTAGATCTAAAGAAGGGAAAGAGTATTAAAAGAGCTCAGAGAACAGTAGCCTACCCCGATCAGCCACAACATTGGAACTACAGACAGGTGAAGGGAGTAAATCTGCAAGCAGTGCTCAGTGGGCTCCACTATGTGGTTATTACTCGACAAATGGCACTATTTGCTTTTTGTTAGCTTTATATGAACTCAATGAAAACCATAGATTATTCACATCAGATTTTAGATCTTAAAATGAGCTCCCCTGGAAAAACCTGAAAATGAAATGACTGATTCTCCATCCAACCTGATTCATCCAGAATATGTATGTCATCAAGAATGAGAGAAACACAAAAGAAAGGTGTACCAAGCATAAAGAAGATCTGAGCCTGCAAATGTTGAAGATGCTGTTACTAAGTACTAAGTATAGGTGCTAAGGTACTATACGGCTGGGCAGTATACTAAGTATACTAAGTATACTAATATTTGAACACAAATACAATGTATATTTTTCAAGACTGATTTTTTTTGTGTTTTTGTTACCCACCAACTAGTTGTAAATGCATCTCAGTTTTTCTGCCAATCACAGACTGCATTCAAGACCTTATAGGACCAGTTAGACTCTGTTAGTTTCATATTGTGGGGTTTACCATCTTAAAGGTTTTTATAGCCAAGTTAAGACCAAGTTTGTGGGGAGAAAAAAAACAATAAAACTTTACAGAAACAAATGGAGAAGTAAGATGGCATGATGAGGAAGTCAAATGACAGGTAAAATTTCCATAGTTTCCCTGTATTTACTATAATCAGGAGATTGGTACAATTTTGTCTTACTTAGGATTTCTTGTAGAAAGAAGTTTGGATAAAATTTAGTTATCACCACATTTCGATGTCTGTCAGTGAGGAACTTCAAGCCTGTGTTATGATGGTGTGGTAGCATTTAGAAGGACATGTTACAAAAAAAAAATCCCCAAAAACTTGAACAAGTTCTAATTCTGAGAAAAATAACTCTCAAATAACTTAAACTTTCCACAATCGGAATTAAGTTTCACAAGTTCAATATTTCATGGCAACAAAACTGAACAGTTCATTCAATATCAATGTAAATTCAAAAGGGCTCACAGTACTAGTTATTATTGTGGTTGTGTTAGCTTAAGGTAATTCTTAATCAGGGGTGTCCAAAATCAGACCTCAAGGGCCACTGTCCTGCAGGTTTTCAATGTTTCCCCACTTTAATTCATATGACTCCAATTAAATGGATCCAACAGCCTTTGAAGTTCTGCACAATGACTCATTGATTTGAGTCAGGTGTGTTGGAGTGGGTAAACACTGAAAAATCTGCAGGATTGTGGCTCTTGAGGACTGGACTTGGACACCCGTGCTCTAAATGATTATCCTTTGTTTTCCATTTTAGTCAAGTTAATTGTTTTTTTTACCATCCATCCTTACCTTTACCCCTATTTTCAGCAATAAGTTGAGTTCTAGACCGCTCATCACTTCTCCCTAGTAGTTGCCAAATCAATGATTATGTCCATATATATAGAATTAAATGAATATATGTTTTGGAAAACATGTAGCTATTTGACTGAAGATAACTGCCTGAGTAGCACTTGCTTTTTTTTTTCTCACCTCTCTATGCCCAGGCAGAACAGCAGCTGCTTCTGAGCAGTGAATTTTAACTAAGATCCTCAGAGCCATTACACATCTAAGTACACACACATCCAAAGTCAAAACACAGACAATGTCAAAAGGATTTCTTTTTCTTTTTCTGTTACGAGAGGGTGTTGGATTTGCTAAATTACTGACTGCTGGTTAACACTTTATTTGAGTCACTGTTTCTGACTAATTGTGCTGTCTCATAAAAAGAAAACATTTACAAAATATGTAAGCTGCCGACACTGGTTGACATGATGAGGAGCCAAATACTCATTGTTCTACAATATTATAATTGAGACTATTTATAGCAGACACCAAAATTGTCTGTATTCCACCATCCTGCCAAAACATACAGTGGCATCATTTTTGGCCATATTGCCCAGCTCTGGTTACAAACCTGGCATTCTCCTTTGACTTCATACATAAAAATGATTACACATTCCCCAATTGAATGAGAAATAACAGAATAAATAAGGGGGCACCCAAAGCCGGTCGACAGTGGCTCAGGTGGTACACCTGAAGGTTGGCGGCTCGAAACCCACTCCCACCCCAGTCAGCTGTCGTTGTGTCCTTGGGCAAGACACTACCCTCCTTGCCTCCAATGTTGGCATCACTGGTGGAAAGTTACATACGGTCTTGTCTGTTGTGTCAAGTAAAAATGTCTTACTTTTGCATATTTAAAATTGTGATAGCATCTGTCTACCATTCACTGTCATAACGACTTGTGCACTTATTAGACGCTGTTGTTCTCAAGCTGTGGGATTTACCATCTCAACACACTGTGAGCAAGAGGCCAAATTTGGGTGAAAAACTGATCTCCATAGAGCCAACATCTGGAACAAAGTTGATGGTATGCAGATAGAATTATTGACTCTTTTTCCATTTCAGGCATACAAGTCTGACTGTGGCATTAAGAGTGTTCAATGTAGTAATGAAGTTACAGTGAAGATTAAACACTGAACTAAACAGAATAACAGATAGTCAAACTGACAGTGAGTGAACGTTATTTGATTTAACTATAACAGTTTGGATTACCTAAAATGTAGGAAGGGAATGCAGCCCTCAACACATTTAGACAGCATTTCTTATTCTATATTGCACCTTTTTTCCCCCAACAAATACCCACGCATCAAGGAGCACAATGGAGGGTTTCAATCCCTTGCCCAAGGACACCTTGACACTATGGATCAAAACCATTGACTGGTAGATAACCCTTCTACCTGATCCACCATGCTCAAGGTAAAAGAGGTATGATTGTGCTCAGTTTCCTAAATCTTCAAATTTGGGAAACTATGAAAAACATCGAGGACTAAGATATTGATTCAGGAATTATGATAATAAAAGTAAACAATCCCCTTTTGTTTGTCTTTCACTGTGCTGGTTTCTCTCAGATTTTCCCTGTTATTTTATTTTATTTCTATTTGTCAGTAGTTATCCTGCACTGAATCTAAATTGTGCTTTTTCTAAGCTTGTCAGCAAAAGTGGACCTGAAGTGCTCTTGTAACATTTGAAGATAGGGTTCATCAGCCTGTTGTTCTGTGGTACCCTATGTGATTATAGCAATTTTATCACAGCCAGAGCATCTTACAGAGTGCAGCTTCTTTCAAAGCCCACAGCTGTTTTCCCTCTTATCTTAAGTGTTAACGAAATCACTGATGAAAACAATGGTCAAACACACATTGTTTTGCAGATGATTTTTGTATGGCTTTTCAAAGTCTGGTTAACATACAGACTCTAAAAGTGCACTCCCAGGTTTTCACTGTTTATTTTATATTGTTTACCATCATAGGAAGAGGTGTATGTTCAATGTTAGTTTTAAGTCCTCAAAGTACCCTGTAAAGGCAATGCCGGCATGTGCCATGAACCGATTACTTCAGCATATGACTTTAAACTAAATGTTGTAACTGTAGTAGTATTGCTATCCATGTCCATTCTTCCTCGAACGTCTCCACTCTGTATATTCGGCGTGCTGCCACAGTCACTGTGTTGTCATTTAGTTGTAGTATTTA
>JBBBVU010000016.1:4991691-5009682 GCA_037177055.1 Atherinosoma microstoma | reverse complement strand
CTCACAGCCCCCCCTCTCAGCGCCTCCTCGTCGCCCATATTTGGGTTTTCCGGGAGTCACGAGACTCGTAACGTTGCTAAGATGGAGAGGGTGGGAACCTCCCAATGAGCTTATTTTCAGCTCTTCACAAACCTCCCGGATAGTCTGTACATATATTTTACAGTCATTGGTTTTGGCCCATGGAAACGCAACAAACTGCCTACGGTCCTGGAAGCAGGGCTTTAGTCGCAGCCGTGTAATAATGTATCTCAGGTTGCCTGAAGGTTTCATTGTGTCCCTGCTTGTGACATTGTGACACTTGACTCAAATGAACGAGGCGTATTGCAGAACTTCACAGGCCGTTGGAGCAGGGAAACATTGAAAACTTGGAAGACGGCGGCCCCTCAGAGGACGGACTCGGGTAGCCCGGATGTATCTGTTAGTCCCGGCTGTCTCCGGTAAAACATCGTTAACCTGAATAATGAGCCGTGTGGCGGTCGTCCGCCTGAGCTTCACGCTGACTTTAGTTACTCTGAAGACCAGTTCGATAAAAGTTGGGACAATGTAAAACGTAAATAAAAGCAGAAAACAAGAATTTATTTCATTCCCAGTAGAACATAAACGTTGTATTTTATTCCCAGTAGAACATAAACAACATATCAGATGATGTAACGGAGACATTTTATCATCTCATTCTGAATCTGATGCAGCAACACGTCTGTAAAACGAATGAGGTTGCTAGGCAACGGGTCAGTAACATGACTGGGTATAGTTTCAGAGAGGCAGAGTCTCTCAGATGGAGGTCCAGGACTGTAGAGCAGCATGAATCCGGATCAGGGACAACGTTCCTCTCCTAGAACCCCCCCCCGACACGATCCTGAACACAAACCTGGAACTAGTGTTTTAGAAGAAGTATTTAGGGAACAACGGGACTGATGTGTCATGATAAATCTATGTGTAACGTATCAGAGGTGAGGTTGACTTTATCAACACAACCCCGACGTGTCAGGGATTCACGATGAAACGACTTCAGTTCTGAACCTTTTATCATGTTTTAATCAACTAACATGAAAATCTCTGTTGTTTTGTTTAAGTCTTGGACCACCTGAACTGGTTTCAGGTGAGTTGTGATGTATCAATGAGGCTTCTGGACGTTAAGCTTCGCTCAGCTGATCAGAAACAGCACATTATTATTATTATTATTATTATTATTATTATTATTATTATTATTATTATTATTATTATTGTTATTATTATTATTATTCCAGCTTTACCTGCTGATGAGTGTCTACATGTGAAGCCGTTTGTAGCTTCTGGGAAAGACTGTGGTCGTGGTTTCTGAACCAGAAACTGTGAAGTTAAGCTCCACCCTGCAGGAGGAGGCTTGTGCAGCTTTCTGATCAGTTTATTGATCAGATGACCAGCTGACCTGCGTCCAGCCGCCAGCCAACATGTGCAAATTCTGAAAGCTTTGCAGGGCTTTAACACAACCTGATGCAGTCAGACTGTAACAGAAAGAGCTCCCTCTGGTGAGCTGCATGTCCACAGCCTCCTCCAGCCCCCCCCCCCCCCTCATTAACACTCAGCTAAAGTTACTGTGTGTTGAGCTCTTCCTTCTGCACGGCCAGATCCATTCATCCTCCTCAGCAGAGGGTTTGTAATGCTTCGTTCTTCCTGCAGTCGCCAAAGTTTCTCTACAGATATAGAAAATAATCACTTACCTGTATGTTAAAGTTATTATTTTTTAAATGTTTTTATTTCTATAATTTAATTATTATTTAATAATGATGCTTTTATCACAGGGTTTGGTGGTTTCTGTGACAGACAGCGAGGAACAAATACCTAAAAAAAACCTTCAAAAAAGGATTTTTCTAAATATAAATTTTTTAAAACATATATAAAATAGCCAATATAATATTTACCTTCTGGATATTTATGTTTTTTACTCAGAAGGAGGCCACAGAGGAGCAAAATGTCATGCTTTGTTGGTCTGAGTGGATGGCGTGCATGAGGAGAGACAGGCTGGGCAGCAGGTATCAGCTTCATCACACCGAGGTCGGTCTGTCTGCTGGAACAGCTTCACCTGTACAGACTCGCCCTGAAATCCCCAGGTGAACCTGCAATCACATCACTAATCTACCGAAGGAATGCTCCTCCAGTCAGACAGAAAAACTGTCGCCTGAACAAGGAGGAAGTTAAAGGGACATACTGCGTATCTGTTGACCCGAACATCAGCCTGATGGGACGAATATCCGAGGATTTCTGGGGTCAATGTTCAGTGTTTGAGGCGTGTCGGGGGTCCCAGACATTGTAACTTTACAGGAGCGGATCCGTCTCTCATGGATCATGTGACCTGCAGCCCCCCCCCCCCATAAACACAGTGGGCTCTGCTTCATGCTACTTTTCCTCCTCTTCGATGTAAAGTTGTCATGACTGAACGGAGTAAGAAGGTGGAAACGTGTCTGAGGCCAGAAAGAGAAAGACTGTTTCATTTTGTGACACTGTCATGTGGCCCGGGGGGAGTTACAGGTTTACAGCCCCTAGTGGCCAAAAGTTACACAATATTCCTTTAAAGAGAAATATATAAGAAAATATGATTTTCACTGTGTAATAATAATCACTATGTTTCATTGCATGTTTCTCACTATTACCTGATATTATTATTATTGTTATTATTATTATTATTATTACTATTATTATTATTATTATTATTACTATTATTATTATTATTATTATTATTATTATTATTATTATTATTATTATTACTATTATTATTGTTGTTGTTGTTGTTGCTATTATTATTTAAGGATAATATTTTATGAGCTTTTTAATTGTTTTTATATCCATCCATAGACACATAAAAGGTCACAGAAAGACACAGAAAAAAATATAAAATCTATCTATTTACACTGTTATTTACACTTTCATCAAAGAATGTATGTTATTGTGTAAAATAACTGACATGTGAAATTACTAAGAAGGGTAATTTAGAATAGATCTTTTTTTTTATTTTATTTTTTTCCTCTTTGTATTACTGATATTCTGGGTAATTTTAAGGATAGGCAAAAATAAGCCTTGGATTCAGCCTATTCCTTTTTCAGTTACAGAGCTTGTTAAATTTAGTGCAAGTGCAAGCATGTATAATAATTATTTGTCAGCTGAATGCACATAATTCAGGTGCTGTACTGTAGATTGTTGGTTAAATAAATCATTCATTCATTCATTCATTCGTTTCTGATTCTGATTCATCCTTTGATGCTTCCTTTGTCTGCCTTCTGTCCTGCTTCACTTTTTTTCCATGTTCTACCAATTCTCACCTTCTCAGTTTAAAAAAAAAAAAATTCTATCATCTGACCCTCGTCATGTCAATTTTCATCTGTTAAAAGCAAATCAAACCAAAATGTCTCAAAAGTCATTCATCCGAATTAAACTCAGGGTTAAAAAGGTGTGCCTTAAGCTCATCATCTTCACTAACACTTCAAATATTTATCCACATTGCTTTCCTATTAAGACCATTGAGTTTGAGAGTTTAATAGTATTACAGATTCCAGATTGTGTACTCTTCCCGCATGGGTTAAAAACATTAGATATAAAATGTTTCCAATGTTCATTCTAACCAACACATTTGTATGTATTCATTGACATAGTAAATAGATTATACAGGCCATTCACTGCATGTATTGAAATGGGTATTGAAATGGTAAAAAGTATATTAAAGCTGCAGTATTTCTCTTAATTGATCTGCAGTGCATCACTGATAGAATACATTGAAGATTAAGCTGCATCAAACCACAAATTCAGCACAGGTTGGCTCTCTTAAAGAATTAGTCAAAGAGGAAGACAACAAAGAAATCTTTTTTGTGGCACATCCATGATTTTCTTTAAGTCAGATTTACCATAGAAGAATCCAAATATCCTGTAATGTGTGTTGTCTGTGTAATCACTTAAGTTGTCACTGGATGGCGCAAAAGGAGAGGAAAGATCGAGGAGCTTATTCCTCTTGAAACCATTCATGTCAGCACACAGTCCACTGAGTCTGGAGTAAAAACAGACCTGTAACAAAAAAAAGCTGCAAGAGAAATTTATACCAAGAAGTGTATGCTGCATGTGCTGTGTCATCTCTTGGTAACTTTCTGATTAGAGGCAGACCTTTCTTCAAATAAATTAACAACAATTATTAGATAAAGATAAACAATGAATAAATAAAATAAGAATGAATACATAAATCAGAGTGAATGAAAGCAAACAGATAAATAAAATGAATAAGTTTGATTAAAAAAAAGAAAATAAATTTAAAAAAAGGCAAGAAGTGGTTTGTTGCAAATTTGCAAAAACAAGCATCAAGGGGTCAAGTATGCTTCTCCCAAATTAAAAAGTAACATTGAAGTTGTGTTCCTCTTGGTTATAAAGTATTTTTGTAAAAAAGAAGTAAAGAAAAAAGTAGTGAAAAAAGTAATAGTGAAGCAAATACTCCATCTTTCCAGAAATGTCCGAGTTCTTGCTCAGTTTCATGTTCATACTTCATAAAATAGTAACTGAATTGTTTTCCCATAATGAAATAACTGGAATTTTGTTGAAAAATGCATTTCAAATGTGCTGATTACAGCTGAAGAAATCCCATTTATGTGTGATAAAAGAATAGATACCTACCTTTTTCCATTGCAATGAAGAAGTCTATCTTCTTTGTTGCAATGGGGCTGAATAAGTGTTGAATTAAACATATTTCATTGTTTGAGGGTTTGTAATGTTGTCAATTATAAAGCACAGGTTTTGAAACAATGTTTTGTGTGTAATCAGCTCCAGGGGCTCCAGAATAGTCCCCCAAAACAAACCCCAGTCTGATTTATTTGTTTGTTCAGGTTTTTTTCAAGTCTCAGGTTCTGATTGCTTCATTGCTGCTGCCCCAACAAATAGCCGCAAAACAGATTTTTTTCATATCTTCCTTTTTATAAAAATGTGCAACATCTTGCTGCAAACATTTAAGGACCAACATTTTCTCAATAAGTAGTCTTTGCTTTTATCAAATTCAATCAAACATTAAATCTTTTTTCACACCAAATGCAGTAATATTTCCCAAATATTTCAAATACAGCATTTTCCCCCCAATAGCTACGTTCCTTTGTGGGCACCATTTCATTTCAGAGGCCACTCCTCTAGCCCTCTCAGGCGCTGGGTACGCCTCTGCACAGCGTTGCCGTGAGAGCTCAGCATCTCCAGCAGCACTGTCGTAAATGGGCCGCTGCAGCTACAACTCGTGGAGGCAAGAATGACACCGGCGCTTCCGTGCATCAAGGATACCTGATCGTAAGGACGGATTTGTTTCACTTCTCTTTAAAAAAAACAAAAAACACTATAAAATGGCGCGTAATCTTGCACCTTTACGGACACGATTAGTCGTGTCTGTTCTCACGTTCATTGCACTGTGGGGATGTGCGTTCTCCATCACTCGGTACTCTATACCGGAGGAAATGGAAGAGGGTTCCTTTGTTGCCAATCTAGCAACAGATTTGGGTCTGGATATTCGCAGTTTTGAAGAGCGTAAGGCAAAGCTCGATGTCCTTCAGGGCAAAAATTACCTGGACATCAACAAAGAATCTGGGGAGCTGATAATCCGCGAAAAGATGGATCGGGAGACCATATGCATGACTAAAACAACCTCGTGCTTTCTGAAAATGGAAGTCGTACTTTCGCACCCGGTTCGCATTTTTAACATCGAGCTAGAAATCATGGACATCAATGACAACGCGCCTGTGTTTCGCAGAAAGACAATGCACTTGGATATTTCGGAGGCAACCCCTCCCGGTGAGAGATTCTCATTGACAAACGCCGTGGATGCGGATGTGGGGGCGAATTCAATCAAGACCTATTATCTCAGTGAAAACAAATATTTCAGCATTGACATACAAACCGGCAGCGATGGCTCCAAATATGTCGATTTGGTGCTCAGTAGTAAATTGGACAGAGAGGAGCATGCAGTCCATAATTTGATTTTAACCGCTGTGGATGGGGGGGTGCCTCCCCGCTCGGGTACGGCCAGCATCATCATTAATGTCCTGGATATCAATGATAACGCCCCGCTGTTCAGTCAGCCGGTATTTGCTGTCAAGGCTTCAGAGAACTCGCCAATAGGTACTGTGATTATGACCTTAAACGCAACAGACTTGGATGAAGGTACAAACGCTCAGTTAATATACTCATATACACTTTACACCTCAGAGAAGACACAGGAGCTCTTTTCTCTTGATCCAAACTCAGGTGAGATCAAGGTAAAGGGGGTGATCGATTATGAAGAGACTCAAAGTTTTGAGATGCACATACAGGCTCAGGACAGAGGGACAAACCCTCTGTCAGGACACTGTAAAGTGACGGTTTCGGTCACAGATCTGAATGATAATTACCCTGAAGTGACCATCAAGTCCCTGGAAAGAGCAGTGGCAGAGGATGTCTCTGTTGGAACACTGATTGCAGTGGTTAGCGTCAGTGACAGGGACTCCGGAGTTAACGGGGAAGTGGATCTTAGTCTGTACCAGCAAGAAACCTTACCATTCCGCCTGAACAAATCCTCAGAGGGTTACTTTGAGCTGCTGGTGTCAAAGCCGCTGGACAGAGAGCAAGTGAGCAAATATGACATCACACTGAGAGTGACGGACAGAGGTTTGCCGCCGTTAATTGAGAATGAGACCATTGCCTTAGAAATCCTGGATCTCAATGACAATGCACCCATGTTCTCCCAGTCCTTTTTCACAATCCATGTTATGGAAAATAATCCACCTGGGGCTTTATTGACATCTCTTAGTGCATTTGACCCTGATCTCAATGAGAACCAGTATTTGGTTTATTTCATAATGGAAAAAGAGATACTTAACACGTCTATGTCAATGCTGTTCTCCATCAATCCTGAGAATGGTGATCTTTATGCCTTGAAGACGTTTGATTATGAGAGAGAGAGAGAATTTCTGTTCCACATTGAGGCTAGAGACTCTGGTGTTCCCCCACTGAGCAGCAATGTAACAGTTCACATCATCATTCTGGACCAAAATGACAACACTCCTCTTATTGTGTCACCTTGGCGAGCACAGGGTTCTGTCATAGAAGAGGTGATACCAAGATCCACAGACAAGGGACACTTAGTGGCCAAAGTGATCGCCATTGATGCAGACTCTGAGCAGAACGCTCGGGTCACATACCAGCTCCTGCAGATCACTGACTCCTCCCTCTTCAGCCTAGATCAGTACAACGGCGAGATTCGAACAACAAGGATGTTCAGTTACAGAGATCCAAGACAACAGAGACTGATAGTTGTTGCTAAAGACAACGGTGACCCCGCACGCTCTGCTACCGTCACTATCAAGATATCTACAGTGGAACATGCCCTGCCTATCTTAGAGACTACAGAGTTACCATTCGAATTTGATGTCTTCACAGACCTAAACTTATACTTAGTGATTGGTTTAGGAGCTGTGTCCTTTCTGCTGCTGATAACCATCTTGGTTATTATTGTTCTCAAATGTCAAAAACCAAAACCAAAGGCCATCAAGATTCCCCCGGCGAATAGAAACAGTGTGATCAGCAGGAACAGCGTCATCAGCCAGAGAAGCTCCACCATTGCAGATTCCACCCTGATCTCCAGTGATGCCTACTGGTATAGCTTGTTCCTCGCGGAGACCAGGAAGGGTAAAGTGGTCGTGAGACAGCCCATAATTCCCAAAGGAGCAGGGTATTTTGTATCCAGTATACCCAGGAGCATAGGGCCGAGCGAGACCACAGACTCCAGAGCATCCACATTGGAGGTATGTTGAAATGGGAGAAAGCTTTTGTAGAGATTAAATATCAGTAACCATGTCTGACAAAGGCTGAATTACATTCTATTGAGAGACAATTTTGATGGAGTTTTCTAACTGTGTTATCAAAAGATATGAAATGACTTTTTTTTTCTCCTGTGGAGACAGAAAGCTTTATTTCTATTACAAATACAAACTCAGATGGAGAATGACACATGCCATGATTTAATGATCAAAACTAGCCAAAATGCAGAAAAAGGGTGAAGTACACCCTCAAAGCTTCCATAGGAATTAAGAGAAGAAGCAGCAGTTGTGTGGTGCTATTCAAATGCATTACTGATTATCAGCAAGTGTGAGCAGCTTTATAAAAGCAGAGGTTTTTGCAGTTTGCTGAGCTGGAGCATTCAGGTGTGTTAACACAATGCAAAGAAGGAAAGACATCAGCAGCGATCTTAAAAAAGCAATTCTTGTTGCCCATTTATCTGATAATGATTATAGGGCCATGTTCAAACTATTTTGAGTCCATTATTTATCATTGAGAAAAATTCCTCATTGGCAACTGACTTTAATGTTTTCAGTCTCTCCAGGGGTGAGCATCTTAGCAAGTGTTTTACTCAGCATCCTAGTTCACATCATGTTGGCTGTTAAATGTTTAAGTTCATGACAGTACAGTTTGGAAAATACTGAAAGAATATCTTCTTTCTATAGAGAACATGGTAGCACGACTTCTGGAACAAGGTCCTTTGGACAGATGAGACTATAGTGGAGATGTATGGCTGTTATATGTGTAGCATTACATTTAGAGAAAACCAAACATAGCATATCAGCAAACATGCCAGCTGTCAAGTATGGAATCTGATGGCTGATGATTGATTTTGCTTTGCAGCCTGAGACACCTGGACACCTTGTAGTCATTAAGTTGATCATGGGTTGCTCTTTATACTAAAGTATTCGTGAATAAAACACAAGGACCTCTGTCCCACAGCTAAAGCGTGACTGAAATCGGTTCATGTAACAGAACAATGATCCCAACCACACCGGTAAATCTATTGTTCAGCCCAGATATTAGCTAAACTGATATGCTGAGCAAAGATAAATGAAAAGACCACAAATTCCAATGAATAATGAATGAACTGAAGTAATATTTGAGGAGAATGGGCTGCAACTTCTCCACAGTCACGTGAGAGTCTGATAACGTCATCCAGAAAGTGACTCCATTCAAGGTATTGCTGCTAAAGGTGGTTCAACAATAGGTAAAACTTAGTTGAGTAGTTTTCCAAACACAACTTCAGCATTTGGCTTTTTAAAAAAAAAATACTTTTTAAATCAATAATGACAGTTTGATTTGCATATGCTGTTGATCTAAGGATGTCTTGACCTAAATTAAAACCTGGAAAGGACTAGCTGATTATTATTCATCTTTTTTTCTTTTCTTGTATTGTATTTAAAGCTGGCTACACCCCTAAGAAGTTACAACAGTTGAATACTAATAGTAAATTAGGCCATTAATTTTATTTGGCCTTTTTTAAAATCATTATATTGGTACTTATACTGAAGGAACATACCCCTCTGCATCACTCTCCCTATTCTGTATTTTGAAATGTATTCAGGCTGACACTGGCGACAAAAAAAATCAAAACAGCTTTTATTATTTAGTTTGTGTCAGTGTTGTGAGTTTGTACTGTGGAACATTCACCTGCTGAGTGTTTCAGGGCAGCTAAAATTTGTTTTTACGTTGTCCTGGTAGTAACAGTGACTAACTATCATTACGTCAACTTATTTCTTGGTCATTATTATACATAAACTGAAATAAACAATGTCCATTTATGGATAGATGCAACTAAGGTGGCGGAATCCTATTGGTTTTCATTATTTGTATATTTCTAGAGCAAACTATCTACATTTTAATTGCATTATTAGGCCAAAAAAACATCCCATCATTACTCTCCAATCCCCTAAATCTGCCAGTGTTTGATGTCTTACATAGTATGTAGGTCATGTATTGCAGAAACGGTACATAAGACACAATCATAGCATGAATTGTAGGCGTAAAAAGGGGGAGTAACACAAAGAAGCCCAGATATGGAGAGCTTCTCTTAAGGGAAGAGCGATATCTCTGCACTGAAGGAGATGTGTTCTGAATCCCAATCAGCACTCTGGTGTGCAGTAGACTGTTACCACTGTATAAGTGCTGAAAATGATCCAGATGTTATTTGTTTTTGTTTTTAACAGCTGGACTTACAGAGTAAACTGAACCATGTCATCCACTAAAATATTAAACAATATAAATATGCATGCACAGGTGCACATGAAGGAGGAGAGACACACTCTTGTGTATTTGTTGTGAGTTTGAGTGTTGCATATCCCACTGAACCTGTCTCTTTTTTCTGTTCTGAAGTACTCAAAATGAAAGGAAGTCCATTCTTCAACTGGAGGTATGCTGGTTGCAAACTACATTTTGTAGAGCCACTGTGATTGTGTGGACATTTCCGATCCCTTTCTATTTAGTGCACATATTTAGTTTGACAAAAAATGATCTGATGAACTGAGCTGTCACAGTTTGCAGTGCAAATCTCTACTATAATCCCTTTGGTCTCCCTGATTAGATAGCACAGAATCAAATATTTCCGTTTGAGCTTGTCAGACTGTCCTTCACAAATTCAACAATCTGGTCCAATCTAATATAACTGTGAACACTAAGATTGGAATTGGCTGGCCTCTCAAGTGAGAAAACCTTTCAGCTTCTATTGAAAGCTGAGATTAGAACAGAATTGGCTGTTGGTCAGATTTTTGTTGTGCGTGTCTGGCTAGCTTATAGTGATTCTGGCCAAAGTGATGCCAAAGCCCAAAAAAAAAAAAAAAAGATTAAGAAAAGGTACTGAGTTGTTCCAAATTCATTATCAGTATATAACACAGAAACAGGAGCTTTATAAGACATTGCCATATTTCCTGCACACAAGGCCTGTAATTTTGATATTTGTGACACTGGCTGACCAAATCCAGAATAGCAAATGTAATGTCTGTTTGTGCATGCTTTTATCATATCCTTTGCTTTCCTTTTATTCTGGTGGATTAAAGATTTTTTTGATAAATGACAAATAAAAACTTTTGAAAGTACAGAAAAACACTCAAACATAGACACAAGCTACTGACTTTCCACTGTCACAATCCACTGTTGCATGATTGAAGACTTTCTATAAGTTTATATTAAGATTGAATTGCTGTTGTGGCTTATTCTGTTTTTCTGTCCCCCCCCAAAGCAGGACCCCAGAAGAGAGCTGCGGTGATATAATCACCTGTTCATGGGAGTCTCTGGCTGAAACTCTCCTGTGACTCACAAAGAAGATGTAAAAATCTCATCCTCCCTCGGTCCCTTCACCACAGCTCTCTTTCTCTCCGGTTCCTTCTATCCCACACAGAGACGCAGACCTCAGATCGCCTCAACTTTCTACCATTGTAATTCTTTTAAGCATGAATCTGCATTATTCTTCAGTAAGTATTTGAACAATAAATCATTTATATCAGGATATCTGGACATTACTTAAGAGGCCTCGTGTAGAAAATCATTCCTTCCTTAACTCTTTAAAGCTTCTCGATGGACAAGTTTGCCTTCTCTCCAGGGATTACACAGTGTGCTATAGATTCAGAAGCCATTAGTAGTTCTTAATGTACTTAAGTTGCTCTCATGCTACTTTTTTTTTTTTTCATGCAGGAGTTTAAAACACGCCTAAAAATAAACTCACATATGAATCAGGGAGAATGTACTTCTTCCATGGATCAGATGAATTTATAGCTGTACCTGGTTATGTCATTGATTCAAGCCTGGCACTTGGTGTTTTTCTTGTTTTTATTTTGTTATTGTTTTTTATTTGTATTGAGAGTCTTTCATTTCAGTAAGGCTCAAACTGTTAATGTAACTTTCTGATGAAAAAAGAAAATCAGTGATTTGAGTTATAGATTTTTTTTTTTATTATTAAGTGTTTTACTCAACTTTTGAATGTCTGAAAATGACAAAAAAAGAATGAAAGAAAACTGTAAAATGCAAAAAAGAAATAGTCTGAGGAGACACATTGTTTCTTTGCTTATTAGATTGTAGATGCTTTAGTTCTGTGGAAATGGTTAAAAAAAAAAAAAAAGTCAGAGAAGCAAAAAGACCAGTAAACACAGATGTGCAACTGATTCTCAAGTTTATATAGAAGCTATGAAAAGCACTGCAATATTGAATTTTCTGAACCAAATGGAAATCTAGCATACATTTGTAGACACTCAGCTTGTTTGCTTTTGTCAGGGGAAAGAGGAGGCACATCTTTAAGCCATTACAGAGAAAGGATAGAGTGGGGAACATTTTAACACAAACAAACAAAGAACTTTGGTTTTGTTTTTTTAAACACAGGGTAAAATTTCAATGAAACTCTCTCTGTAAGAACCTTTACATATAAACTAATTTCTTACTATCCCGGAAACTTACAATTCAAGTCATATCTGCTTTCAATCAATACACAAGGTGCAGATGTAAAATAGAAAATAAATTTTAAAAAGTTATGAAAATGAACATTTAAGAGAAAACTTTTATAATAATACTTTGCTTAATGGGAAAAAAAAGAAGAGTATCAAAATGTATTAATCTTTGCCAGGGTACAAGAGGACATAAGGTACAGGCAAGGTGTTTTACCAGTTTTCATGTTTTTTTATATCTATTTTTCTCTTATTGCTGCTTTTGTGAGCTTCTTCAAGAACATTTTGTGTTGCATATTTGCAGTGTAGTGCATATGATGTTGTTTTGGTAGTGTACATAACTAAAAAAAAAAGAAAAAAAGAACAAAAGTACTTTTCTTGACTTTAAAGGTAGTGCTGCTGCACTGCGGTAAAAGCCAGGACTTTAATTTATCAGAAACAAAGAGATTATTAAGACCATTAGGGTGCTTAATGATAAAATGTAATGGCATGAGGTGAAAAGATTGGATTATGAGAAGAAGAACATAGTGTTAATTATAGCCACAGTACTTTGGTGCTGACTCTGCAGACTGCATTAATGTATTAAGCAGATGACAGCACTTTAAATTTTGGGATATGCACTGAATCTAAATGTGATATCAGCACTCTCTCAGTAATGTGGTGCAGATTGAATATTTCTGGATTTATCCAGCTTCATGCTCTGAGTTGGTGAAATTTAACCTCCCTTTTCCGCTCTCTTTCACCGTCTCAACAAAGCTGCTCACCTTTAAAAGCATTCAGCTGGCAGTTTGTCAGAGCGAGGATGATGAGGGAATTCCTGCTGTGGAGTACGTTATATGTGCAATCATTGCCAGAACTGATCGATTCCAACAGTATTTATAGGATTTTTTTATTTATTTATTGCACATGTGATGAGCTCCTTGCGTGCCTTCTGCATTGTAAAAGATGACTGTTGACAACTGAAATATCGGGGTTTCCTATAGTATAATAAATTCCACTTGCTCCCATGATATAGTATCTTTAACTGCTCATTGGATAGGGACAGCTTTTGGATCAGAGCAGATGTTCTGTGAAGAACCAGTAGATGCATTTATTGTAAATGAAACTGCTTTATACTTTGTGTTTTTTATACAGTAGACCATTTTGATATCTTCTGTATTCACTGTGATCGGATGGCACAAGAGGTGCTCATGCTCAGTGTTGTAAAAGTGAGTTAGTTCTCATTTGTGTGCACAGCTCAGTCTTTTTACCCCCTCCACCATGGCTGCTTTGCCGAGCAAACTGTACAGTATGCTTCAAGGGTTGCATCAAATGTTCTTCAGCTCCATCCGATTTATCAGATCAAAGAAAGTATGGGTGAGAAAGGTCTTGTTTTATTTCAAGTCTTGTTAATGAACAGATTTTGATGTTGCTTATTTGGCTTCAATGTACTGCCTGATCATGCTAGTTTGAATAAAGCTTTTTAATCTGTCTCTGTTGTGCATGTTTGGAGGAATGAAACTGAAGTTGGGAAAAGCCACTTTTTTACACGCACACACACACACCTTCCCTGAAATTCCCTCACATGCACACATTCTGACCTAGTTTCTCTTTATAACGCTCTGTGCTAATTCTTGGAAATAAATTGAAAACTAAATAAAGGAGATGGGCCTACAGTTTAAATTGTGGAAGCAGACAAATAATAGCTTTGTGAGGATTATTAAAAGCCTTGAGCAAAATTGCTGTAGTCTGCTCCTTGCTGTGACCACACAGAGTTTTCTGTCTGTTGTTCTACATGAAACTGAATGATAACAGAGTTGATGAAACAAGCTTTTACCATTATAATCGAAAGAAATCTTCAGGAAGTTTGCTATGATGTCAAGCTTGGCAATGTAGTCATTTAGTAGCAACATCTTGCATATTTGGATTTATCAACAGTTCTATAAATTAGCTTCACATTTTCAGTGAAAATCAATAAAATATCTTGTTATAATGACAGAAAATCTGAGATGTAATAAAACAGATATCAGCTAATTGGAACTGGATGAAGTTGAACACTTCAGTTCACACTCTGCAGCACTCAAACTCTTTGAGAACCTGAAAATGCCACATTTAAGGCCTTGAGGACCTTGTGCTTTCAGAGAATGTGAATTAGGTCAGCGGAAAAAAGCTGAGCACCTGTGGCTACATTTGTGTGTGCTGAGTCTTGCTCCCATCAATTCTTCTCCCCGGTGGGCTACGCTTTCAGAGCGGGTGCTGTCTGTGGTGCTGAAAGTGTTGCACAACCCCTGCTATGTTAAACCAGGACAACCAAGAAAAGCAAAGCTGAGATTTTGATTACTTGAAAGTAGAAATAGCCACCACAGAGCAAAGAACCGAGACAGCCCACTGCAGGGATGACCACGCACTGCCAAGGACGGAGGAAGGGGAAGGCCGCAGTCAGCCCTCACTACCGCGGGGACCAGGGGCAGCTATCCACCCCACACTTAAACCATGTTGAAAGGTCCTCACATACAGGAAGCCAACACTTCTGAACAGGTGTAGACCATAAAGCATGACAATAATCAGTCAATGATCAAGCATGGCTGTCCTGTTACAGCCCAAAGATGCACTTTGAACTGTGATAACTCCTTGCCTAGCCCAGAGCATTTTGCTTTGTGTGCAGGGCTCACTTCTTGTCCCCTCACGACTCTGACAGAATAATACAATATATCAGAAGGAGGATGAGTTCAATATTTCACTGACAAGGAACCACAAAAAAGCAATGATAAAAACCATTATCTCAGATGAGAAAATACTGTCTGGAGGAGGATAAGCACAGCCCTCACATACCATCTTTGTACAATGCAGCATTAATTGCATATCACATCTCCAAGCTTCATCACAGAAATATTTGAAATCCGTCTGTCACATGAAAAATTGCTTTTGTTTGCTAAAGTCCGACCGGTAGTCTGCAGTGCATTGATCCACTAAGTGTTTTCACTGCAGACTACTGTGTGTTTTTATGTTGAGCAGTTGAGTACGTTGCTCAAAGTGGATATGTTCAGAGAGCTAAGCTGCTTAAGCATATTTTAACCAGATTAAGTAGATTCTCTCAATCTGGTTGAGATTTTTATTGTGATGAAAATCATTTTAAATCCATATCCAGTGTACAGTATTTTCATTGTGGTAGGACTTTCATTTTGAAAACTTTACCAACTTTAAACTTAAAAGTATTCTTCTCTGAAATAACTGCTTTATTAGTAGCCTATCAGGCCTTGGTTATGAGGATACTGACAGGTTATTAGTGTGAAAGAGATTTGGGTACTTTAATAATCAATATAAATCGTAACCTTTACATTTTTGTTTTGTTTTGTTTTGATTGTCAGTTATAGGTTGTCCAGTTCTTATCTATTCAGGCTGTCAGAGAAGCTGTATTCCAGATAAGTTTTCTAATATTGCTATATTTTCAAATCTCTGTTGCCTTTTAGAATAGAAACATCATCAGTCAAAGTGTCAGGCATGCTGTGAGTGCTTGACCCATTTGTGCGATACTCTGGCTGGAGCCCATGCACAATGGGGTCATGAGTCTTATCACCTAGGGCTTTGGTTTGCGTAACAGTTGAAAGGATAAGCCGAGGATGTCTCTAGCAAGTGTCTAGTGATGTGTGGTTCTAACAGCAGCCAGAGAGAAAATTGATGCATCATTCATCTGATTCGGAGATGGGGCTGTGTTAGAAGATGAAACAGTCATTGCATTGCAACAGAAATTGATATGAACAGGTTGTCACTCTGATTTAAAGAAGAGCAACGGACAAGACAGGATGACAAATCTGTTATTGCATCTGTAAAATTTACCATATAAAACTCCAGATCTCTACAGACAACATCTGTCTTGTTGCCTTTATGTTATATCAATTTACATTTGATCAGGATAATGCTGCTGTAGACAGTCCTGATAATTGGATTGTCCAGATAAATAACATACAGGCTTCACACTCGCGTGGAATCCAGTGACTGAAATAGTTGACGATTATGATGTGAAGGCTGTTCTGATAGTGTGCTATGATGGGGCAAGTGCAGTGAGATTTAGACTTCTTCTTGAGTGATGCCTGTGGCAGGTTATTTATGTGCATGGCTGCCCTTGCCATGGGGTCGCTGCTGCACTAGTTTTTGTTAGCTATTCTGTGCTGGCTGTTTTAGATCACTTCATGTAACTTGGAATTCATTACAACTAGAGCAGTTTGGTAACTTGAGGTTATCTGTGTAAAAATACAGAAATGTATATCCTTCACACATGCAGTGCTGCAGTTTGTGTGACATTTGATGCACGGATGAATGAAGAGACACAGACCCGTTCGGTGACTCAGTTCCATCCTGCTGCTGAATCACTTAAGACCAAGTGAAATGTAGACTATCTTTGGAGGATGAAGGTTAACCGGAGAGGGTCATCACAGTTTGCTTTCAAACACGGTTCCCACAGACCTGTTATCATGTTGGTAAATTTAACAAAAAAAACATACTTTTGTATAGGGACAGAACATCCGATTTAAAAAGTTGATCACAGCTCTCACATTCATTAAGTTGCTGTTGCCATGGAAACACAAGTCTTATGCAAGAAACTCAAAATGGTTCCTATAAGCAGGCAGGTGAACAATAAGAAGCATATTTGAAAAGAAATGTGTAAGATGCAGTTTAAGTTGTGTGTGTGTGCTGCACAGGCTCTTTGCAGGTGAGTGTGTTGACTGGCTGGTTTTACCCATGACTCTGTACTATGCCCTAATGTTTTATTTGTGTCTTTTTTGTTTGTTTGTTTTTACATGTTCGGTATTATATAATCTGTTGTCATATTATTTAAACCCTTTTTTTTCTTGCTATCTGTGACACCGAACTTAACAAGACAGGGGATGTTCAAATTCAAGACATGAAGGTCTGCTCCCAACTAAGTTGTCTTGTTTTAGAAGTTATTCTTGCACAGCTGTAGATGTTGTAAGCATAGTGCAATCCTTTAGATAAAGATTAAAAAATGTGACAAGTTTTCCAATATTTTTTCTGTTAACAATCTCACTCATGGTATTTATTGTTAATTAATAATTTGCTTGAGAAAGAAAAACTATAATAACAACATCCAGTGGCCCAGTTAACTGTACATAGTTCATTCACAAGTGGCAATGTGGCTTTCCCCCATTAGATGCATTCATCCAGTGATCTTTTGTGCTTAAGGCAATCAGGACACCCTTGTCCTGCCAGCTGTCGAGACAGACTTTGCTTGTCTGTTTTAGATGGATTTTCCAGACCCCAGCCTCCCTCTGACATGATGTACCCTCTCTTATTCACTGAGATTTTAATACAGACTCCATATTTGTTGTGGTTTAGTTGCTCACATCAGGGTTTGCAGCTGCTGTTCCATGTTACTCATATAAAAGCTTTGTGCTCTATATCCTTCTGGTCCCACAGATTTTAAACCAAAGGGCCATGGTTGCTGACCTATCTCTGTTCAGCCCACTTTGCTGGGATTCACGTGTCCTTTCATTATGTTGTTGGAACAATTTGTGGGTAAGAAACAGACTGAAATCAAACAAGGATATTTCTCAGAATCTTCCAGTCTGAATATAATTAACATTTAGATTTTGATAAATAGTAGCCTGAGAACCTCCATTTTTGCCCCAGACTTAAGTCAGTGCACCAGTGCAAAATCTACATAAACAAGTAATTTCTCATTACATAAATTACAGTATTGCTTATATATATATATATATATATATATGTGTGTGTGTGTGTGTGTGTGTGTGTGTGTGTGTGTGTGTGTGTGTGTGTG
>JBBBVU010000016.1:4959161-4974151 GCA_037177055.1 Atherinosoma microstoma | reverse complement strand
AATTATAGATAAAATTGTATTCTAAAACAACTTATTAAAAATACTTAATATTGTGCTGAAAGCTTTTACAATATTCAAGTGTTCTTTACTGTACTTTATAATATCAACTTACTTACAGGATCTTCACTGAGGATCAGTGTTTGCTCTAGCTGAAAAAAGTGACCTGAGTTAATGGTAAAGAGTAGCCTGCAGGTATATAATGCTTGCACTTGGATCAGTCTATTGTGACTATTTCATTCTAAAAGGTTAAACAAAATAACCTTTAAGAATTACATGCAAACTAAAGATTGGATATTTAGGGATATTAATTAATCCATCAGTCCAAGTGTGTGAGAAGTACCTCCAAATTCTAAGCTAAAGAAAGAAAAAAAATCACCTACTTAGCAGGATCAGGTAACAGGAAATGGTGTATTGGTTGTATTAAATTGTGCTGTATTATGTACAGCAAAGCACTGCATTGCTGAGTAGGCTCATGCCCATATTGTCTCACAGTATTTTCGACATTGTCCGCAACTCATAGGCTGCATCTGTAGTTGTGCATGATTCATATTTGTCAAGCAAACTTGCTTTCCTAACCACTGATGTTATTTGAATAGGAATTAACATCACCACTGTCTTCCTGGGCTTAATACTCAGATTAAAAATTGACAGACTGACCATAACCTCAAATGTTATAATCCTCAGAAACAGACCATCATTATGGCATTAAACCAATGACTCTACTGATGGAGAAATAAGATCACACATGACTAATTATTCAAGGCTCAACTTGTCAGTTTTTTGTTGAATTAGAAAATATGCATTGAAATTACATCATTAGTATGTTTCAACGTCACTACTTAGAATATCAGACCTTTCCTGTTATACTGAAAACACTTGTTTTGAGCAAAATCTTCTCTTGATAAAATCAGTTTGGAGAAATTTGTGGCTCAATAATGTCAACTTTTTATGATACCCCTCTTCTCATCAGTATGGTTAAACAGGGTATTGATATAATATTATCTATTGATAAAAATATTACCCATTTCAATAGTGCTTATCATAGTCTGCATTTTATTGATTCTTCTGCTTTATTATCTCATTGTGGGGATTCAATGAGACCATATGCATATGGATATCACAAATTTCAAACTAGTGTTCATCCCAGTGGGACAGTAGTTGAAATCATTTCAGCACTCCAGCAATGTCATAAATAGCCCACAAAGGAAAATCAAACAGAATCTCTTTGCAACGGCCCATGTTTGATCTAAATAAAATTCAGGCTGAAAGTAGGTCAGTGCAGAGGGAGCTGGTGTGGGCCTGAGAGCACCATGTCTGCAAAACCCGCCCACCCCCATTCTCCTTACTGCTTCACTCTCATGCTCTCGCTCTCTCTCTCGGTCTCTCTCCTTTTCTCTCTCTGTCTCTCATCTAACACCCACTTTCATTCAATGATATTTGACCTTTTGACCCTAAAAGTAATATCTTATTTTCACTTTTTGTTATATATAATATTTTTTTATTATCTTTTTTTTCTTTTGTCATTTTTATTGATTTTTTTTTTTTTTTGCCTTGCCATCTGGGTTCCTTTCTCCTTCATCCTTTTGCACTAGAGGTTGAATCCCTGTTGTTGGCCTCCAATGTGAGTAGGATTATGCTGCTGCCATCATCCAAATACAAAAACTAATCATGCTGCCAAGTTAAACATCCCTGTATTTTGAAGGATATTGCCTCCAGTGTTCTTTTCAGTGGTTTTGGCTGAATATTAGTCCTGAAAATGTCCATTCCCTTTGAGTATTATGCTTTTGTCAGGACATTGACCAAACTGTAAAATATAAAAGAAAAAGAGCAATGCATGGAAAATTGAACAGTAATTATAAGTTAATAGCAGAAGGGGGGGGGATTAACTCAATGAGGTCAGAGACCATGGTGAACTGTGCTGCCTCACAGTGCTCGCTAGTAATTAAACTATTACCAGTTGGCCATTAAAGTCCCATTGAAATTAGTTGTGTTTAAACTAAATCTGTCTTGTGTTTTATGTACATGTTACATATACACTATAGGAACAATTCAAAAAAAGGAAGAAAAATCCTGAATTCATATTCCTAATGTTATTTATATGTTTTCTTATCCATTTATTTATTTTAAGAGTTACTAATTTCCTGGAAAACAATTTAGTTTTGTTCATATATCCTGTCTCCCACTAGGAGGCGTACAATAATTTTACAACCAACATGGCTTAGGGTTAGGTTTTGCAGGAACTGTGTACATTTACAGAAACAAGTAGAACCATGTTAAGTTCAGACCAAACTATTTCAATGTTGTCAAATCACATTTTTTTTCAGACAACGGGTCCTTTCTTCTGGAAGTTTGACGTCTTTGAGTGTTTACGCAATAAGCTTGAAATGTGCCTGAGGGCCACACCGTGCAGATTTTTCACCAGACTTGCCTGGTCTGTTCTTGATCAAGTAGTTACAGTTGTCATGCAGACAATCTCTTGGTTGCCATTAACTGAGAGTATAGTAATTCAGGGTGTTTTGCTCACCTGGTTGTTGAAAAAAACTGTCATATTCTCACCACAGCTTCTCTCTCTTGCGTCTGTTCTAATGCCAGCTGTAAATTTTAAAGAGTCATGAGTTCAACTAAATGACATGCCAAAGCCCTTATCCAGAGACTGGGATATGTATGCAAGCATTACAAATAGTTGTGTGTCTGCTGATGGAGCACAGATTGACCTCAAATCTGGGACATTTGTCCAGAAACTTGTGTTCAGAGTGAAAGTCGGGCTTGAAACCTTGTAGTGTCTGCCTGGCTTTAGCTGTTTCATGGAGCTTCAAGAGGGAATGTAGGAGAAGGTTTAACTTTTTGTTACATGTACTGAATTGTGTGTTTGACAAAAGATTGTTGGAGTTTCTGCCGGTTGCCTGGAAGTTGTTGTGGTATAGACATCAAAGCAATGAGCTCCATCTCAACTTTATTAAGACAACAAGTAAACAAAAAAACATATATATATGTATGTATGTATATATATATATATGTTTTTTTGTATACTTTACTTAAGGAATAGTACAACATTTTGAATGTATATATATATATATATATATATATATATATGTGTGTACTTTATGTTGTACTATTCCTTAAGTCGAGTATAGTCCGGTAAAATTAATATCGAGATTAAACATGATCTCTCATATTTTCTTCATGCTTTTGTAGATGGAGAAGGTGGTGGAGAGCTATCCCCCCCAGTGGGTGCTGGAGTAAATTGCAACAGCTGGCAATTCAGATACGGTGCTGCACAAGGCTATGGCCCTCCTCAGCCCCTGAAGCCTGGGGAGATTCCCCCAGAAGCCTTCATCATTCCTGGATCTCCAGCCATTATTTCAATCCGTCATGACGCAGGCCCTGTGGATGACAAAGGTGACTTTATAAGCTTCGGCAAGAAGGAGGAGGCAAAGAAGAAGAAAAAGAAGAAGAAAGACAAGAAGGACAAGAAGGAGAAAGGAAAGGATGACGGCGGTGATGACTAAAGGAGAAGGGGTGACTTGAAAGCAGAGCTACCAACAAACTAGCATCCCGATTTCAGAGCCAGAAAAATAAGCCAAATGCATATTGTACAACCAATGGAGCATCCTTGCACCATATTTGCATAGACATTGTACAGTGGCCAAATCCTCATCCAATCAGGTCTGGCTCTCACACCATGCAAACTACAAATTTTCTTTAGCTAAAGGCTGGACCAAATTAAAACCAAAATGAATTTATTCGCTTAGATTAGCCTTTCTGTGATCTGCCGTCCAACCCCCCCGAACACCTATTTGTAAAGTAACAACAAAAAAGCGCCTGAAAAGGTGTTTTATTTGTATCTGACTATCGTCAGCTTAGGCTGCCGGTGCTGACATCTCTGGCAGTCTCTGTATTTTTTTGCCAAGTCAAAGTGAAGTGAAAGCCAAACAGAAAAAAACAAAAATGAAAAAGAGGCTTTTGTGTTCAGTATTATGGAGCGCTAGTAGGAATTCAAATAATGTGGTCTTTTGTATAAAAACAACAATGAAAAAAAAGAAAGTATAGAAAAAGTAACAACATATATAATATGCGTACAATAAGATAAGCACCTTCAAAGGAATGAGGTGACTGAGAAGAGCTGGACCGCACTCGGATAAAGAGCTCTGTTTCAGTGTAACATAGCACATTACAGAAGCACTGAGAGGACCTGCACTGGGTTGCACCAACTATGCGCAATTGTTCCCAGGTTAGTTTATAAAGTAGTGGCTTCATAACTGCTAGTTCATTTGTAATTAGCAAGTTCTTAAAATTGATTGTACAGTGGATATAAGAGGTGACTTTTAAGGCTGTATCTATGAAGAGAGAAGATGAGAAGCTCATTAGCAATTGAAATACTGTATGTTGCTGATGAGTGCAGAGCACATGGATTTGTAAGTGAAAACATAGTTGTAAAAATTATGATTGGCAAATAGGGTGGATATTTTTCTTCAACAGGAAATATAATTTTTTTCATGTTTAAGTCCATTCTCTTCAAATTATTGATGGCTAACTCTTTTTTTAACAAAATCTTATCCTTATGAGATTTTTATTGTTTATTCTTACGTTTCTTTGTATTATTATTACTTCGTAAAGAAATATATCAAAAGGAAATTGGCTAAATCTAAAAACAAATAAAAGGGAACACAGCCCCTGGTTTAAATCTTTTTTTTAAATGACTTTCATCATCAATCAAGGTCAGCATGTTAATTTATATACATTACATCATGAAACCAAATGGGAACCACATTTAGCCTGAAGGAAAGACTTATTGTAAAAAAAAACGTGTAGCCAGTTGGCAGTATTCTATAATGTGTAGAAAATGGACGGGAACATGAAAAAAATCCTGTTATGGCCCTTCAAGTTGCAAAATGACATAGAATTGCAAAGAGAAAAAAAATAATATGCTGTGTGCAAAAAAAGAAAAAAACCCTGCTTTTACTGTTAGTGAGTGCAGTTGTGTGACTTTGTATCATTTGCACCTGCTTTATTGCTTGCTTGATTATTTAGTTGTTGCATAAGGTTACATTATAACAGATTTTTGTGGTGGTATCGCTTGTAATTGGGATTAATGGCTACTTTGGATATAACTAGGGAACCTATGTGCATCTGATGCAACCGGCCCCTGACCTTGCTTCTTGAAATATGATCTTAATCTCACTGTGTATCAGCACACCTACTCTAACACACATTACTGTACAGAAATGCTAACTCTCTGCCTCTTACTCACTTGAAATCAAGCAAGCAAATACACATACACAATATACAGTACAAAGTAACACGTAGAATCCGAAAATAAGAATACAGACCCCAATCTGGAAACTCTGAAACCAGAAGTCAGCACCATGCTTAATATGGGAGTGTATTATATGGCTGAGATACAGGAATGTTGCTTGTCGCTTCATTTCGGTTCAAGCCTGATCCCTTCTCTTCTGTCTTTGAATGTTAAGTAGATGTTCTTCAAGCCCTGCACCACTGCCTCTACTGCTTCAGTGTTTGTAGGATTTGCTTGCCCGCTGCCTGTTTCCTCCCTCTACTCCTGTTTCCTCAGATCAACATGGTTGGAAGACATTTTTAAAGTCACTCTCCTTCAGTGAACTGTAGTTAACAGTGATATTTGTGTATGTTCATATTTACACAGAATGCATACACGAAGACAGAATTACACCACATGCACCACACTCGCATATGAATCCTTTGTTTGGTTCAACTTGAGCTTAGACTGAGCTTAGGCATTTCTCCCATGACTGCTCATTGTTGACAGCTCTGTCATCTCTTGTATGGGCTGTATGCTTGGCATTGTGTAGACGCCTGACAGGTTAGCAAAAACTCAGATTATGCTGTACAGAGCATGATGTGACAAGAGTGGCACACAGAAATCAGAGAATAGCCTTCGTGTTAATGAATTGTGTCGGTCCAGTGCAGAAGAAAAAGAGACTGTTGGGCAAGCCAGTCCTCTTTGGTGTGCATAGAAGTATTGGAGTTTTTTCTTTGTCTGCCATTGGTAAGAACTCATCAATTTTTGGTGAAGTAAAACCACTTACAAATTGGGTGAAGCACAGTGCAGCAGCAGTAGAAAGAGGTTGGCGGATGAATACACAGAGGGGAGAACCCTTCTACTAGTGAACTGGGGTGAATTTTACAATGATGCAATAGTTAAAGGTGATAAAGATCAACTATCACTCCTGGCATTACCTTGAAATTAATTTCTATTAGCTTTATTGCAACTCATGAACATCTGAGGCAAAATTGCTAAGAAGTGCCAAAGTTGGACGGTGACCCAAATGTGAACTGTAGTTGGCCTGACATTTCAAAACACAAGAGTGTTGCAAGCTGTAGATCCTGGAACAGCCTCAACACGATAAAAAAAAAGTATCATTAAATTTCACCTCAGTGTTCCTTTCTTTAGACCATTGTATTGCCAATCACCATTGGGGTATGTAGTTGCTGCTATCCAGCTCAATCCCTCCCATGTACACGATTCTTCCCTACTGCCCCTTTCTGCAGGTGTACTTCTGTGCTGTCAGATCACCAAGTGGCTGTTTGCATGTTATAAGCAAAGGAAACAGATTCTATATAGATACTATATATACATAGATATGTTTTTCCACTGGGAAATGTGTATTGGAATACATATACCTCTGATAGACATTCCCAAAAATATAAACACACATAAAAAAGACCCACACTCGTCCAGACATCCACACATGCCTACAGTTTATACAGATACACTATTCTGAACAGTAAATCGTGGAAAAACCTTAAAGACTCACATTTTTTATCCTGGTGAAAATAACTTTAATCTTCTAGATATACATAATGCTATTGTGTTATGCTATGAAAAGCCTTTTTTTCTGTTCTACCCATATGATTTTCATAGTGAGAAAATCGATCCATAAACTTATGTTGAGCTTCGAAATGATCGAACAAACACCATTGTGAAATAGAATCGTTTACTCAACCTCCATATCTGTTAGTTGCTCAGCAGAAAAAAAGGCAGAAAAAAAACAAAAAAACAAAAAAACAAAAAAAAACAACAACAAAATGGTATAAAAAAAAAGTGATAAAATTGATGTATTCTCTGCTTGTGTATAGTGAATGTTCCACAGTCGCTGGGGTGCGGCAGCAGTGAATGGCGCAGACCATCGACTGTGGCCGTGCAGATCTGTTCATAACTTTTTTGTACACCTGCTTATCATTGTCGAGGTGTTAATAGTGATTCTTATGATTTCATCAACCTAGTATCTGTGTTTTGTTAAGAAGTCACAAATAAAGTTTTTTTCTTAAATATCTTAAAATGTCTTGTTCATTCTGACTATTAACTTGTTTATGCATTTGTAAATTTCCACTTGTAGAAACAAGTGGATTTTTTTCAATATACAGAATGAACACAAAAATATCAAATATTAAATCGGATTAAAATTAATCCGATTTAACTGAGCTAAACCCAGATAACAGTCAATTGTAATCCATTTCCAATCTTCCATTTCTGTCTAAGGTCTTGGAAAAAATAGTTGCAGCACAACTTCTGGACCGCCTCAAGCACAATAACCTATATGAGAAGTTTCAGTCTGGTTTCTGCCCTGGCCATAGCACGGAAACAAACCTGGTCAGGGTTACCAATGATTTTTTGCTGGCAGCAGATACTGGCTCCCCATCTTTACTCATCCTCCTGGACCTAACAGCTGCCTTTGATTCAGTTGACCACAACATTATCTTCCACCACCTGAAATACACTATTGGACTCGCAGAAAATGTACACAGTCGGTTCACTTCTTATCTGACCAACAGAACTGAGCACGTTGCCCTGGGCAAAGTAAGGTCACAGACCACAATGTCACCTGCGGTGTCCCTCAGGACTCAGTGCTGGGCTCCATGCTCTTCTCCCTCTACCTCCTCCCCCTGGGCAATCTCATCAGCATGCATGGGATATCCTACCATTGCTATACTGATAACACACAGCTATTCCTAAGGACAACCTCCATTTCTTATGCTCGTCTCCCAACATCCACACTGACCACCTGCCTGAAGGAGATAAGAAGCTCAACTTTCCACTCTTGCACAGATCTAAGATGGAAGCCATCC
This sequence comes from Atherinosoma microstoma, assembly GCA_037177055.1. Lineage (NCBI taxonomy): Eukaryota > Metazoa > Chordata > Actinopteri > Atheriniformes > Atherinidae > Atherinosoma > Atherinosoma microstoma. The sequence continues at coordinate 4,966,045 of JBBBVU010000016.1, read as the reverse complement.
TAGTCATCACACCTCATCAGCTTTGCTCTTCCACTGTCACCAGTGGCACCTTTACTGGCCAAACCATCCCCCTTCTACAGCAATCACCAATCTGGGTGTTCAAATGGATCCTCAACTCACCTTTGACACCACATCAAACACATCTGTAAGACGTCATTCTACCACCTCAGGAACATTGTCAAACTCCATCCAGCCCCCCCCCCCTTCAGATGCAGAGAATCTTGTCCATGTCTTTGTCTCGTCCAGGCTGGACTACTGTAACGCACTCCCCATTGGGATTTCTGGCATAAAGAGCATCAAGAGGCTGCAATACATCAATATCGTATCTATTTTGAAATCCCATCACTGGCTCCCTATCCCATTCAGAATTGAGTACAAGGTCTCCCCCCTCATCCACCAGTGCATTCATGGTCATGCCCCCTCAATACCTGAAGGAACTCCTCACCCCCCAGACCTCCTCACATGCCCTCCGCTCTGCAAACAACCCCCCCAATAACAGTGCTTATTTATAAGCACTTTGAGATTACAAAATGTAAAGTGCAATACAAATAAAATGTATTATTATCATCATTATTGATAATTGGCATGAATTGGACAGTATCTTTAAAAGTGCCTTGAGGTGAATTATGTCATGAATCTGAGCTATATAGGTAAAAGTGAACTGAATTGAAGCGTTTACCCTGTTGTCTAAGATCATAAAATCAACATGCCAAGTAATGTTCCTGAAGACCTTCAGCAAATCACTACCTTAATAATTATTGCTGAGAGTATATTTGTTTCTTTAACATGACTAATTGTGTATTTTACTTTTTCTTCCCCAACACCAATAACTCTTTCCACATAAAGTACGTGCTTGCATCCTATATTTTCACCAATTCAACAACTGACCCTGTTGGTTGTGCTTCAGAAAAGGAATATTACACACTTAAATGAACAGATCACATTGTCTGATAATGTAGCTACTGAATATACTCACCAATAAGATGAAAGATGTACTTTTATTAGGAGTGAGTCTGGATAGCTTGTTATGGCATTATTAAACCCTCTTTATCCCTACAGGCTATCTTTAGAACATTTATTTTTAAAAGGTTAGTGGTTTGAGCCAAAGTTACCCCAGAACACATGTTGAAGTGTCCTTGGGCAAGACTCTGAACCCCATATTGTCTCTGATATGTGTTCTTTGGTACATGAATGTGTATGTGAAAGCGAAAATGTATTTTTTTACTTTTAATGTGGGGTACAAGATGGTCAGCAGAGGAACAATACATGTCTTTATAAGGTACAAAAAGCAAAGGTACAATTAAGTACTAAATGTTGAGGGTACAACTGCTGTACCTTTTAGGGTACCACCTCAGTGACAGTTCTTATCTTCAGTTATGTTTGGTCCTGTATTTAAACCATGGACTGTGACAAATTTAGCAATTCTGATCTCCAAGTACACTTAATACACTTATTTTGAAATGAAGGATAACAAAAGGGAACATATAGGAGGAAGAGTGAGGACCACTTCAGCCACAACATGCGGCAAGTGTGACAGGGACGTCACCCACTTCGAGTCCAGCAACATCCTGTTGGGGATATGATGTGCTTGTGGTGAAGCTGAATCACTTCTTTCCATGGTTTGGGGTTAAAAGGCCTAAGGCAGCCATAATTCAAACACTGGACTACTACAGCCACAGCCTCACTGTGCAGGAGCACATGCTGAGAGCAATAAACTCCATGATGGCTGTTGAACCAGATGGGATGATTGATAGGGTCCTCAGAGAGTCTGCAGACCAGCTAGCTGGGGTCTTCACCAAGATCTTTTACAGATCACTGGCCCAGTCCATCATCCAACCATGACTGCATCAGCACCCACCCAGATAATGCCATCATCAAATACTGTATGCCAATGACACCATTGTAGTGGGGCTCATCACAACATGATGGCATTCAGGGATGAGGTCCAGGGGGAGAGTGGGGTGGTGTGTGGACAAAAACTTGGTCCTCAACACCTCCAAGACCAAAGAATATATTGTTGAGCTTAAAAGGACAAATTCAAACCTGCAGCCCATCTGCATTTATTCTTCTTCTTATTGCTTCGTTTCAGGCAGGTCGAAATCATTGCACATAACATACCAAAATACATTTAAATACACGCACACACACATATATACATTCTACATACATGATGCATGATGCATGATGTAAAGGTGATGCATACACCTTTACACATATATATATGCCCACACACGCATACACATACCTTTATACATACACACATCTTCATACGTACATATGTAACTTCCTACATGTAGACATCTAACACTACAATTATACCCAATTGACATGTCTGAAAAACTTCAAGTTTCTGGGTGAGAACATAGATGCAGACTTCCTATGTGTGTTTCCTGAGCTACACCAAGGCACATAAGAGGACACTATGAAGTGTTGTTAACACTGCCAGCAAATTATTGGTCACCCTTTCCCCTCCCAAGAAGACTTGCACCACCAACAGTTACTTAGGGAGGGCACACAGCATCCTTCAAGACAGCACTTACCTAGTGATGTCTCTTGGAGCTACTGTCCACTCGATGGAGATTTAGGACACTGAGACTACAGACACACATTCGGGGATGACTTTTACAACAGGGTAATAGCCACCATCAATGCAACACTTAAACACAAGTGACCTGCTTAGCTGTTTGTAAACTACATTTTGTTAAATAGATGTGCATATTTTATTCTGTATATTTCATATTATTTTGTTGTACCATTATACACAGCATGGTTGTGCAATGATGTCAAAGATCTTAACTTAACTTGACTTATCTTAAATCATATATCAGCTTTAGTCATAAACTAACAGGAATTTTCTCCTTCTTTCCTTTAAACCAGTACAGATATAAAATTTCAGTACAGTCAGAAAAAAATGCACTGTCACATGCACTGTCTATGAGAAATGGTTAGCTGAATTAAAATGATCTTGTTACCAAAACTGCACCATATTGTATGATTTCATCAAGTATGTATAAAAGTGTCAAGGCAGGAGATGGAAACATTCCATGAATCCAGGCAGTAAACAACAAGGACCTTTCTGATCAGGCAGTTAAACATGTGTTACTGGAAACAGAGATTCTATTCTTGAGCAATCAACCCCTTAACGCCCTCAAGTTAAACTCAGCCAAGTCACTGATGTTTTGTGTTTTATAGCGGACTGTTACAACATATTTGAATCCTGTTATCCACAAGAGAGAGCATGAGAAATGAAAAACAAAGTGAGAAAGTATAACTTTCCCATCTGTTTTGCAGATATGGCCTGATCCTGATGTTCTTCGTTTCAAGAGGATGTCATCATTTGAGGGTAAAGAACAGTTATTTGGCAGCAATCCATGTGAAAAAGAAAATATGTCTCTTTTTATTTGTTTAGAAACCCTTTTACCATGAGTTAGCAGGAGAAATAATAATTCCTGATATTCTATATGAAGAAGGAAACATTTGCATTCTATGTGTAGGTGACAGTGTAGCATTGTCTACAATCTGAATGTTAAGGTGAAATCTTTTGACCAAGTAGAATATGCTGTATTACCCTATACAGTCATTTAGCAGATGTTTTTATCCAAAGTGACAATTGAGTACATCAGTGATGCCAACTCTGGAGGTATGGAGAGTAAAGTGTCTTGCCCAAGGACAAAACAACAGTTGACTGGGGTGAGAGGAGGATTTGAACCACCAACCTTTGGCTCATTGGACAACCTGCTCTACCACCTGAGCCACTGCCACCTCCATCCTCTGCTGGAACAAAGCCTTATCTGTTCTTACTGTTGTTTGCTACAGAGCATGTGGATGTCTGCAGCACAGGCTCCATATGTTCATGGACTGGAGAAATAATCAACAAACACTTATTTTCAAATGGACTTAGTCCATCTCTCTAGCAATGCTGACACCTACTGATGAAAACTGATATTTTCACGTGACCCATATTGTTCATATTCAGTACTTTTTCCTTGTGAGCATAAGTGGAAAACACACAAGGTTAGCTCTAACATATAACACATAATATTTCACCTACTACTTAATGTAAATGTGTGGTTGAATGAAAAAAGTGATTTATTACCTTAGCTGTCAACATTGAAACCATTAAATGATGCCAACCATGTGTGACAATAGACAGAAATGTTTGTCTGCCCCCTTTTGACTGTTTTAGGAAATGCAGCTTGAACAAAATAAATAAACCCCTGCTCATTCTTTTCACTGTTGTATTTTATACTGCAGTTTTATGAAATGCTTTTGGACCTGAGTACCATTTATTGTATCCGTGCAACTGCAGTTCAACCAAATAGGAAACCATTACACTATTTTCTAGGGTGTACAAAATGTAAATGTTATGTGCTTTTCAGTATTTATTTTTTTGGTCAGTGTGTTGAATAGTTTCCTGTTCTCAAATGTGGAAACTTTCCACAAGAGCCCTATCTGATGATCCACATTTAAACATAGAAATGATTATGATTGATTTAGTTTTGTCTGCCCATTGCAGAAAGAATGAAAATGCTACTTTTCAGAACATTTGACAAAAGATCCATTTATATGGAAACCACAGGTATTTTACACTTCAAAGACCGTATAGAGCCTTTTCTGGAACCACATATCCCATCACAGCTTCAAGCAACATTAGTTTAACATTACAGCTACGACCATGGAACTGCAAGCACTGGGGTTGCCCTGTGGGTATAGGAGGTGCAAGAGCAAGGGTTTGACAAGAAAAATGCATGAAATAAAAAAAAGCAATAGCTAGTTGGGAGTTTTCATGTAAAACAGACATGGTTTTGAAACTAAAGGTTTGTTTTGTTGTTGTTTGTTTTGGGATGTTTTATACAATACTAGCTATACATTCAAACCAAATAGCAATGACTAGTAAAATTTAAAACTGGTGTTGTACACAGCTGGTGGAGTCCAAATTTGGACAGGCTTGAATCTACCTTTGTCCCATCATTAAACTGTAATCTGATGTTTCCATCTCCACCTGGACCAGTCATTTGTTATCATCCTCCTATTGCCTTGGTAAATACAACTACCAAAACATTGCTTTGCATGTAAGACAAACTGCAAAAATTAACACTGAGGAGAATAATGTTTCAATTAAAATTTAATAAAATATGTAAGAAATGTTTTGCATGAGGCAGCTGTTACAAAACTCCCAGAGTGACAGTGAACCAGTGTTCATTGTTGACACTTACTACTATAATAGTGTGTAACCATCTAACAGCTGGGGGTGATATTATTATTCGCAGAGTCTACCTCATGCTCCCCATAGCTGCTGTGATGGAATCTGAGTGCAATCTACTGAACACGGCACAGTTATACCACATACCCTATTTTATAACAGTAACAGTGAATTTTGATGACCGAAAACCATAATACTGTGCAGTTTTGTAAACCTGCTTTTGGAGTCGATTCTGGATATGCTTGGAGTGCCCCCCCCCGTCACAAAAAAGAAAAAAGTGGGCAAAGATGTAATGGTTAAACAATTCAACTGCCAATCAAATTTTAACTAACAAGTCCAACCTTACCACACTGTGATCCTTTCCTATTGTCACAGAATGGTTCGTCATTCATCCAGAAAAGCAAAACCTTAATTTCTGATGGAATTGCTGAATGGAAGGAATTTTAACGTGCATGAAATAAAACCCTTGGGCATTTGTGTTTAGAGGTTGCATGTTTACTGTGTGTATGGGTTTGTTTGCACAGGGTGCTATTGTTTCCTCCAACCATCATAAAAAATGCATATTAAGGTCTACCGGTTTATTTGAAAGTCATGTAACTTTAGTTTTCCATTATTTTGTATTGTTGTTTACCAGTGTGTAAGGCGTAAATCTACTACTGTGTAAAAGTAATGCCACAGTCTTTACTCTGTTATTATATTATTAATGATGCATTTGTATAATGTAGTGATGCTTTTGAAAATACAGAAATGTTACTATTGAAATATTATTAGACCACTAAAAGTAATCTTTTTGCACAGTGGATTTTTCTAAAATGCTTAAATTGCATTGTTGGTCATAATGCTTCCTTTATTGCTAATGTACATCAATGTAATGTTGCAGTATAGGCTTTTCATGTGTACCATCTTGATATGTCTTTCTGGAATAAATATATTCCTTTCTGAATGAAAATATTCTTATTTACTTAATTATTACCAATTTTATCATCAACAGATGCAAGAACTAAGTTATATGCACAGAAGTAGGTGAATATCCTTGATTCCAAAATAGTTAGGCTGTGTGTAAAATGTAAATGAAAAACAATGCATTGTAAATCGCTCTAATTTTTTTCAATTTTTTTTTCATAATAGAACATAAAAATGTAACATTTGTGTCACTTTACATCCTGACTTTATGTGCTGGAGGCTTGCCTTGGAGCTCCCAAAGAGGGGACAGCTTACGGCCTTGTCATGTCACTTTGTGATGTTCCAAGGGCATGAGAGAGTATTGTAAGTTGTCCTAGGAAGCTGAGCATGGATTTTGGCTTCCTCCAAATGTCTGCCCAGGTAAGATGTATCTATTAACAGTAGCATCCCACCAGTGTTAGGTAGTGTAACGCCGTTACTTTTGTCTGTAACTAATACTCTAATGGATTACTCTTTAAAAAAGTAACTCAGTTACCGTTACCCTATGGTGCGTTTGTCCGGTACTAGCTAAATTAATCCACTTTAGCTAACAGCTGTGCGCTTCTTCCTGTTTGCAGGTTTTTGGGATTGTTTTCTTAAAGGTCCCATATTATGCACTTTATTCCCTATCTTAAACAATTCTCTGATATCTCATTAAAACTTTGGCGCCCTGCTTTGGTCGAATCGGCTCTTAGTTTGACTGCAGCCGCTTCTCTCTCACCTACTGAGAACATCTCTC
>JBBBVU010000016.1:4940378-4958341 GCA_037177055.1 Atherinosoma microstoma | reverse complement strand
TTTTTGGTCTGTTCGTGACTTAGAACATTGTAAGAGACTATTCCAAGGACTTAAAAAAGGGATTTTTGCATAATATGGCCCCTTTAAGTGTAGTTGCGTATTTGGGCTTCCTCTGCTCCATTTGTGAAGCCCTCCTGATTCTCTCACATCTGTCCACAATAAAGCAAAAACCTATGAGTGCAAAACGGGAAACGTTAATGCAACAGTCTTTTGTTTGTTCCAGGAAATCTAGTCTCCACAGCCCTGTTTCCTTGGCAACCGTCTGAACTGGCACGCCCACACGCTCTAAGGATATTAATGGGAGCATTTTTAAGAATGTTCTTTTAAAAAAGTAACTGAAAGTTACTTTTAACAGTAACACATTACTTTTTAGTGTAAGCAATCAACAAAGTAACTAAGTTACTTTTGAATTAAGTAACTAGTAACTGTAACAAATTACTTTTTTTCAAGATACTAGCACAACACTGCATCCAACCTCATCCATGCTCCTTGGCTGCCCTTGAATATTGTTCAGGCAAGGAATGGACTCCCCCCTGCAACGAAGTTGGTCCTAACATGCAGTATACCTTTTCTTATTAACAGGTTCTTTGATTTTGCGACCTTGACCGTCAGCTTCAGCTTAGCAACAAGCTCATCAAGGTACAGTATTTGAGCAGCCTGGTTGTGCACATAACCGTTCATAGAGTGCTTGTCACGCCATCCTGCAGCTCTGCAAAGGTGGAAGCCTTTTGCCTGATGGTAGTTTGATACTTCCCAATACCTGCCTAAGCCCTCTGAGGATCACCTCAAAGGCTATCACAAATAGGATGAGGGAGATGGCACATCCTGTGGCAAGTCCACACTCTCGCTGTTACTATCCTGGTGTGTACCCTTGAAGAGTGAAGAACATGTGCCCTCTATGTTCAGCAAGGCAATACTTCTGAACTGGCTGATGGTCTGGGAGCTCGGCTCTTTAGGAATGAACACACCAGTGGCTTGTAACTCTGCTGGGACTTGTTGTTTCCTCCACGCTGTTCACATCAGCTTCCACAGTGCTGTTGATATTTTATGAAAAAAAAAATAGTGCATCTTGAATTTGATGGCACACATCTCAAAAAAATTGGACTATGATTTCTTCTATTTAGCATCCCCTCTTCTTTGAGGGGGTGCTACATAGAAGGGGGGCAACAATCCTTTGATAGATTTTCATCATGCTTCCTAACACCCTAGCAAAGGCTAATTCAGGAACTGTCTTGCATCCTGTCTTTTCTCTGAACTCTCTCTGTTAACTCTTTTTTTTTGTCTCTCTCTGTGTTTCTTTCACTCTAATGTTGTCTTGTGTTTCTTTGATGAATCAGCCATGGTCCACCTTCTAAATGGCCAGTATGCTGATATCCATTTGTTAGCTTATGACGTGGTGCAATAAGGCAAGCTGCTGCTGTAAAGTGACACTTCATCCCAGAAAAAAAAAAATAAATATGTTTGGTTTCTCAGGATTCTCCTAGGCAACAATGGCTCTAGAAATGTACATGACAAATGTCATTGTGACATCAAAACAAGTCAGAAACACATATCTTTGAGGTCAGAAAGTTATGTACTACTTTAATACTACCTACCTGCAAAGCCATTGCCAACAAAGTGCTTGGCCCTGATACAGAAACTGTTAAAGTCCCTCTCTCAGATAACATATTTTATAGATGTATTGATGACTTTTCTACCGATGTTGAAAGTATAGTTTTGGAAAAGATGCAGATATGGAGCTATATCAACATCTTTTCATGTGCGACCAGGAACATCACTACAGACATCTGAGAACTCGACAAGGTACAATTGTTGCAAGTGTTAGAAAAAACATCAAAACCCGCTTAAATGTAAACTAGATAAGTCAAAACTGTAATTTTAACACTTCTTACATGACTCTCAAGTTAATTCCTTTGAGGTAGCAGTCCAATTTATTCAGTAGTGACACCTGCTGTTTAGGATGAAGACTGCAACATGCCTAGCTTTTTCTTGAGACCTGGTATAAATGGTAAAGGTATCGCAATGTATTTACTCAATAACAATGCATCAAGCATAATCAGCCCATGATATCATATTGTATATAGTCAAAATTTTGCTATTAGATTTAATGGGAAAATGTGTCCAAACTTTTTACTGGTACTGTAAACAAGCTTATTTAAAAACTCCCTAGAGAAGCAATAATGATATTGACATATTAAATAATATTTCTGGATAGCTGTGGCAGTCAAAGCACTGTTATTGTTCATGTTTAAAAGAACAACATGTAGAACTACATCTTTTCAAATTTATCACAATTTTTCACTTTTCTTTTTTTTTTTTACTTGCACTGTAATTTGCAGACAGTCCCTACCCAAGATACCTCCTCTCTCCCTGCCTCCCTTTTGTTCTTTCCTTTCCCTTATTCTCTCTCTCCACCCGGCTGTGGATCAGGACGCATGCATGCTGGGAAGGAAGACAGCGGCAGAGAGAAGAGGTGAGAGAAAGGGAGAGTGAGGAAAAGGAGGAGGTTTAAAAAAAGAGACAAAACTGAGTAGGACAGTGTGTTGGAGGGCAGCGCAAACTGAAGGAGACTGCTGCATTCTGAAAATGGAGTAAAAATGCAGGGCTAAAACAAGATGAGAAGTGAATGCACTCAGGACATAGCTTAGCTGTATGTTTAATCAATAAAAGGTAGATTAGTTTAGACTCTAACCAGTATAGTAGAGGGTTTATGGAGCAGCAGTGCTTTGCAGGGCTGACTGCCTGCGGACTCCGGAGTTTGGAATCTGCAACCAAGGAATTGACAATATAAAGACAAAGTCACTTTGGACCTTAAGGACTTATGGAAACTAGCTCCTGACATTGGAAAAGAGAAATCAAGAAAACAACATCTTGCTGCTGGATAAAACTAACATCCAGGTATGCTTGATAAACACATTTGAAAAATGTAAATGTAGCAAATATCTTATATATCATATATATATATATAAATTTGCTACATTTTTTAATGTATATATTTTAATGTCAATTTTTTAATGTGCATTTTTATTTCATATATATGGCTTTTCAAGAGCATGTTTTGTGTAATTCTGGAAAAGAGAATTTAATGGTATATTAACAAGGTAAGACAGTTGTCACTTATCGTTAGACAGTGACAACTGACATAGGTCACTTAGCTGAGCTCAATTAACATTAGATGACACAACAACCAAAATAATAGTGCCCCTCAGCTACAGATGACTAAACGCTCTTCTTACAATTTAGACATCTCTGGATGGAAGTCGTTACAGAGGAGAGAGAAGAAAAAAAAGGAAGAGATGAAGACTTATCAGAATGTGTCCATTTGATAGATTTGCCATACGTCAGTAACTGCAAGCAGATACATATATTCACTTTTGATATTTTACTGTTAATTAATTAAATGCTGAGTCAAATGTAAAAAAATCCACGTTTTATTCCCTTGTTGTTAACTGATGAACTGATGATCAGTAAAATTACCTCCTTAACACATAGGAAAACTAGCACATGTGAATTCAAGGGTGTCATGGACACACACACACACACACACAAACACACACACAGTTGATATAAAGACCTTTTTCCAATGTGAACCTGATTGCGGAAGAGAGAGTTCACTACAGGAAGTTTATATTTCAGGCTATGCTGTCAGGCACTGAGTGGAGATCTGTGCTGTGTGTTAATTTAGGTAATAAAATAAAAAACAATTGTTCTCACTGCTACAACCTCCTTTTGTTATCAGCATTAACAGATTGCCATTCCTGTTTCTCATCCAGTCTCTGTGTTAGTGAAATTGAAATGCTAGAGCATGATTCCTTCTGTCCTATCTCAAATCTGCAGCTGATCCCTGACAGCTCCAGCTATACATAAATTTTGCAGTATTGAAGCTTTTTTTTTTTGGTGTCACTCCTGACTTTGTGCATTGTTTCAGCTAATCCTGCTTACTCATGGATTTCCTTCACACTTTCATTTTAAACACCTCTCACTCTAAACTTGTTCCTCTCTTACTTTTAGACAGATATAATGGTTTGGAAACACTGCCACTCTCTCGAATTATCTAACTTCTAAATCAGTCAGACAAGGGATGGGGAGAAGAGCGGCTGACCTGACTACTCCGGTTCCAGTTTTAGGCGTCCCTGCCTTGGTTGGGGTGCGTGCTTGGAAGACAACAGGAGGAGACAGAAGCGGAGGAGCCCTGTTGCAGACGTGGGGACTTCAGTGCAGCGTTGGTGTTCAGACGTCCCCAGGGATTAGCAGACCACCTACTGAGCTACCTGATACCCTCTCAGACAACATTACTCAAACAACCAATGGCTATATTACCAAGGAAACAGAGGAGATACTACCGTTAACAAGGAGTGACAATGAGAAAAGGGCCATTTTAAAACTGAAAACTGGGGAATCCAAGATCAAAAAGGAAGTGACTTTCAAAGCATGTGGAGGTGATGCCTCAAAGGATGTGCCCTGTTCTCACAGGAATAGAGGTGAGACTTACTGCTATGCCAGGGCAATCAAGACCAATCCACTCATTTCAGGCACGGTAACCAGCGGCAGACCTAAATTGAAATCTGCTGCTCGTTACACCAACGGCAGTGTGGTTGATTCAGAGGCTATCGGTGGAATTAGCGTAGCTAACAATGAGACAGAGCCTGTAAAGGGAGCAGTCTTTCATGGAAGGGATCTGCAAGATCATTATGCAGATCAGTCTGGGAAGATGCTGCCATTATCTGATGCCCGACCTTTTGCTATGCCACAGAAAATATGCGAGCACTGCGGCGGGAGGCAGTCTGTAACTTCCAGAGCTGCGGTTCTGGGGGAGAACAGCCCCTGTCTTGGTAAGAAACTTAATGAGAAACCACTAAAACCACCATTCACCTCACTTTTCACTACTAACCATTTCGAGGCACACCACACTGAAAAGAAAGTACAAACAAACCAGCAAATCTCTCAGAGCATCTTAAGTACTGTCAAAAAGACACAAGTTACAGCTAATCCACAAACGTTACATCTAAATGAAGAGCTAAGATGCAGAAGAACACCCCACCCTGCATGTCCAGTGCACTCCACAGGCAATCTGGCAAGTTTGTCACACGGACGTGTTGCCAGTAATGCGACACCCACCCAACCTGCAACCACCCTACATACTAACACCATCACAAAGGCCATAATTGAAAGTCGACCGAATGAGACCAGTGTAAAATGTTTTAATAACCCCCCACCGGATGATAAGAATAACCTCCAAACAAGTCTTACTTTGAATTTTCCAATTACCAAAGCTATCAAACCAAACTACCCATATTCACAAACTCACCCCAAGGTCCTAAAGACAACACACCACAACTCTACCCATGATAGTGTGCCTCAAAATGTATGTGTTTCTGTGCATGCTGCACCTGAGAATACACAGAGTCCGCAGAGTCCTCATTCCACATATACTGTAGCCATGGGGGCAGGAAGTACATCCACCACTGGCATACACAAAACAAATGCAACTTCAGAAGAGGTGTCCACTGACAATAATGTTACTGAAGCCAACACTCAGCATAAAACCTTCAACTCACTAGACAAAGCACAGAGAAGCAAAACAACAAATATAGCCAATGGCCCAAAGGTGGTTCCTAAATGCCCCACATCATCACTGTCAACCAGTACATTCGACCACACTTATAAAGCAGAACCACCTGCACATCTTACTAATGCAAGCCCACCTTCTGATTCTCATAAACCCCCAGAAAAGCCCCACAACATATCTGTTGTTGACAGTGTGGTAAGAGCAACTGTATTTCCTGCTTTTGCAAATTCACCACACACAACTGCTCCAAATACACTAGTGAGCACCATGACTCATGAAGCTAAGTCAAATCAAATGAACTGTTTGAGCAGTAGACATAAGCCTAATGCTGCACAAATGCACTCAAATCAGCCTAACTCCTCAATGTCTGAGCCTGCTCTAAATGTTTCTGCATCTTCTCCACACACAACATCTGGTACATCTACAACTCTAAATTCCGCAGCAGAGTTGTGTACAAGTGAAGCTTTAAGTTCAACACTTACATGTAACAACAATTTATGCAAAAATATAGCCCACAAGACCATTGTATTCAATATTAAAAAACTTGATGGCTCATCCTCATCTCCATGCAGAGAAAAACAAAATAACATCTCAATATCAAGTAGAACTTTGTTTCAGTCAAAAGAACATAGCTATAATGAAGCCGCTCAAGCAAACAAAGCTCATCACAAACAAACCACAGACATCAGAACCCAAGTTATTGATAAATCTAATGTTTCGGAGGCCTTTCCAGATCATAAAAACAACACTAGAGGATCTTCACTTATATCCTCGGAGGCCCAAAATTTATCAGAAAATCATCAAGGAGGCAGTGATGCCTGCAGCCATAACCCTAAACCTAAACCAACTTTTAATATCAATGACAAATTGTATTCTGATATAAATAAAGTTAGTGGAAATCTAATCAATGAATTAGTCGTGCATGAGTCCAAACTCCAGGAAAATTCAAATCTTTCACAGGTTACTAACCCTCAGAATTACATTTCCCTAATTAAGTCAGGCAGCTCTTGTCTGCAGGGTTGTCTAAATACAAAACAACAAAGGCTCACACATTGTCAAGGATACATAGGAGCAAACCATGAGGGTCACTGTGCAACAAGCCCACCAGTAAAAACATCCCAGCCCACAGATTCAAACACAGAACAGTTTGCCTTGAGTGCATCAGCCGGGCATGCAAATACTAAGCTTAAATCCAATTCAGATGGACAGGCGCATCCCAATTACTCATTGCCCTCAGTCACAACTCAAACTAACAGTGAACCCATTATGTCACACGTGAATGCACAGGTGAAACCCCTCACCATATCCTCTGCCTGCCGAAACTCTGACTTTGATAATACATTACAAGCGCTCTCAAGTCCAGAACATTTTGTCACTGAGCATGCGCCATTCAGCAGTGAAGGGGATTGCTGTGCAAAAGTTGGTCCTGAATGTGATTCAGTGTTGCTGTCGTCAACAATACGCTTGGCATCCAGTTTTCCCTTCCAGTCCAGTGAAGTGGAGTCAATCATCAGACCAGATTCAAAGTTTAGCCCTGCCCCCTCTCAGTTGTGCCCTGAGGACACCAGCCTGGCTCATTCCCACCCAGTGAATGCAGCTTTGTTGCTGCCACCTTCCCCACAGTGCTGCAAATCAGCAGCCCTGCAGCAGAGGCTCGAGGCTGTGGAGGCCAGCCTGGCGGCCAACAAGGACAGGATCACCACTCTGCTTAACATCATCCATGACCTGGAGACATGCTGCACTCCCACCAGCCGGTAAGTGTATATGACTGTGTGCATATTCTGATTTGTGAGAATGAAACATTGTAGAATCAACTTGTGTTTCATATACCCTACAACAGAATTAGCCCATGCTGCATGCTAAATATGTTACTTCTTATTCAGCTCGGAATTTTAACATTGGTTAAATAATAAAAATCAAAAGTGCATTGTCATATAACTTTTGAAGTATAAATATTTCAAACAAAACCATTTCTGGTAGAGCTGCAACCGCCTTAAAAACAATTCTGCATTGTTGACCTGTGTGGGCTGTGAGTCATTACTTACATTCATTGGAAATTATAAGTGGCTTTGAAAGGCGAACTACTCTGTTTTTTTTATAACATTTGTTTTCCAATTAATTTATATTCATCCCCATTTTAGTGAAGAGAGTGATGGTAATTAATAATTTGCAACAACAATCCAAATGTCAGGGTATTTCTGTCAGCTTTTGTTTTTCCCCTGAAGATATACTGTTCATTGTGTTTTAAATCAACAGATATAAAGAAATCAACTTAACTTTGCATGTTTTTAGTTGTGAAACAGCATCGTGAAAAATGATTGCAGCAATTGGTCTCTGTCACAAGCCATAAAGTGCCCAAGATAAATGATATATAATTGTTGAAATGTTTATCTGTGACGTGGCTGGTAAATGCAAAATAGTGGAAGAAAAATAAACAAAAATTGGTGGAGACGTGGCTAAAGCGGTGGTGGGCAATATTTTTAAGAAGTCATATCGACTTAGTTGTTGATTTAAATTGAAACATGGCACAGTAAGCTGTTTTCCTCTTAAAAACTTTAAAAAGATTTCAGTCATAGGGAGTCTTGCTCCATTTTGCTTGTATGGCAGCTTGTAACTAACCTTGTCGCTGAGTCATTTTCAAAGACAACTTCACAAAACATTTTGAATCAAGAGTTCCTAGCCCTACCTCAGACCTTGCCAATCTCACAGGAATACATTTTGTTTTCATCAAGGGAAAGTTGGTCTTTGAGTTGCTTCTGGCTCACATGCTACAGTTGCTGGTGTGTGATCATGAAGGACGAAACATGTTTGTGACAACAGTTTTAAAGTGATCATACATTTAGCTTACAAATGTGCTGCAATGAAATGTACTTGGCATTTTGTTGAGAAACTGCAACTTTGTTCCAAGTTTGCAAACCGATCGGTGACAGAGTCTGAATGTGACAGAAACCTACTTGGGCAATTCAACGGGGCTCATTTCAGAGAGATTTATTTAGCCATGTAACTCTTCTGGGACAAATAACAGGAATTAAGACGGCCTCCTGGCAATGCGTCTCTGTCAGTCATTCTCATCTGCTGCTGTGTGTTAATAAGTTGTGACTGCCTCTGAGGTCATTTTTCAGAATAACCAACCCCTAATGAGAGACTGAGGTCTAACACAGTGCATGTTAGACAGCTCATTACTGCAGAGAGTGAGCTGAATGAATCTCAAACTGAGAGGATGAGTGTAAAGATGATCAAGTCGAGAGGACGAATGTTTTCGAATATCTTAACAAATGTTTGTTTTTTGTTTATTTCAGTCAGCGATCAAACAAGACTGGGCAGGACCTGAAAAACTGCTTAACCTGTCAGAAGACTGCTTGTATTGTGTACAGGTGAGATAATGATGAAATTGTCAGTTCTGTGTGCATGAAAAGTTGAGCTGATGAGTAACCAGATTTATTGTTATATAAAACCAAGGTTAAGAGTATTCAAACATAACATTGCTTTGTGTTACTCCTTGGTACTGAATATGGGAAGCCTCGATTAAGCCAAAGTAAGGGAAATAAAGAGCAGGTATGAATTTATTTGCATGCCTGAGCAACAGTGGACATGTGTCTCAGGTTTTTTTTTTTTTCAGGAATTTTTTTAACATATGTATTTCATTTAAAGAATCTGGCACAAAATTTATATCCTGGGTTAGTTCAGTTGACAATCCTCTACCTGCCTGTTCATCTCACTCCAGTGTAATGAATGGCTTGTTTGGGCAAATTAAAAATCTCTGTGAAATTCATTTGTTTGTTTATTTTTTTTGTTTTTTTCCTCAAAATGCAAAAAATATTACATTTTCCTCTCTGAGCACACTTTACATCTTTTGGAGCAAATGTCAAATTGAAGTGCTTCCTGTTTGTGCCGCAGTCTGTTCAAGCAGTGAACTTATAGTGACTGAGAGGGCCTGAAATTCATAAAGGAAAAGACAAAAGTCAGGCCCAAGTGTCATGATTTACAATAACTGCTGAAGTCACTTTTGTTCCATGTACGATTTTTAGGCTTTTTGTTCAAATTATATCAACTTAATTAATGTGATTTAAAAATGGGTTTGAAACTTTCCCCATCCTGTTTTCTGGTACTCAGTAGTCATAGTAATTTTCTCAATTCGTTTTTTTTTTTAAACACGACTGGTTAAAATGTTAAATGACATTAGGATGAATACTGATTCTGATCTTGTATAAGTTCCGGTTCTGCTAGATCCCAATGCAGCAATTGATGCTAGATCACAGAATCCTGTTGCACAGGTTGTAAAAATTTGGTTAGACTTTCTGGAGCGGTCCTTAATTGGTTCAGGTCAAATTAAAAAGGTTCAGTTATTTTGTTACAGTTGGCAGCTATGAATCTGAGCAAGTAACTTTAACTTGCGGAGTCCCCCAAAGGTCAGTTCTTGGACCTCTACTGTTAACTTGCATTTGCTTCCTTTGGGTTCAATATTACAGAACTTTAACAGCAGTTATCACGGTTATTAAGGTGATACAGAACTTTATGTGTCTCTGTCGCCAGATAACTGCAGCCCAATAAACTTGCTGTACCTGGAGCAAATAAACAACTGGATGAGAGAGAATTTTCAGCAATTAAATAAGTTCAAAACTGAGATCATTCTGTTTGGTAACAAAGAGAAGAGGGTAGGGGTCAGTAAACACCTTGAGACTTAGGCTCTTAAATGCCCATTCCTTAACTTTTCTATCTTAAAACTCTGCTTCCCGCACTCTTTGATGGCACAGTGACATATGTGCATTACTGGAGCCGTTGCGGCCCAGCAGCGTCCCACGGCTGAGAGACGGAACTGTATAACTTTCTCATCTGGGACGCATGCGTACTGAGTTTCGCTTTGTGCAGGCATTACACGCTAACGAGCCTTTTTGCAACTATGCATGAATTCTGCACTGTATATTTTAACCCATTTAGGCTGTTGCTTGCTTTTAATCATTTTGATTTAACTTAATTGTTTTACATGATTTTATTAAGATTTTATCATGATTTGTGTACACCCATTTAATTATGTGTTGATATGATTTTGTTTCTTTTTATGTTATTTTGTGTACTTTTTAATGCCTCACTTGGATTGTTTTGTAAATGTGCAATACAAATAAAGTTGCTTGCCAATAATTTGAATTTAGGAGTTCTTCAGAGTTTGATAGCTTAACACAAATAAAATAAGTACCTGCTGAGGTGATATTGCATTTTTGTGTACAGCAATTAATATTTGACATCAGAATAATAATGAAGATGAGAATGAAAGTTTCAAGCCCATTTTTGATTTGAAAAACTTCAAAGCAAAACAAACTATTTCAAACTAAAACACTGGAAAATTAAGTGAGCTTGAACAGGGAAATGTTTTAATCTAGAATCTTAAAATTAGAAATTTTTCTCTTTCACATTTTCATTTCCAACTGGAAATTATAGACTATCATTTCAAATCTTCCCTTGTCGACAAATTGAATTTTATTGCAGCTGAAGTGTAGCACAACCCCTTTTCCAAAAGGCTGGGATGCTTTTTGAAATGTAAATTAAAACAAAATCTACAGTATGTTGCTCTAAAGCCTATAAATACTTTCCAACAAAGATTCTGCTTTTCCAGATGTGTAAAGTTGCCACTTCCATAAGCACTAATACACGTCACGATCATACCATCAGTGTTGCAAGCATTTGAACTGAGTGCTAGTGATGAACTGAATACTCCCATTCCTCTTTAGTCCAGAGGAGGACAGCATCAATTTTTTCCATAGAGAATTTCACATTTTTATTCATCTGATCACAGAACAATTTTCCACTTTGTTCCAGCACACTTTAAAAGAGTTTCGGACCGGAGAAGATGGCAACTTTTCTGGATGATGTTCACATATGACTTCTTCTTTGCATGATAAATCTTTCTTTTGCATTATCATTTGGCAGCGTTCACTAATTCGTGTTTATAAAATAGGGAAATATTCCAATTTCAGCTTGTGTTATATTTGACTTTTTTTTTTATTGTGAATAAATATTGGACTTGAAAGTCATTTGAAAATGATCAGTTTTGTAATTGTTATTGTACATCCTCATAGCTACAAAATGGGGATTTGATTTGATTTGATTTGATTTGAAGAAATAGAAGTGGTTTTAGTGTTTAATATACATTCCTTAATTGTTTTGTTGCAGATTGGCTATATTGGGCCCTTTCATGCAATTCTGCTTAGTTCCCATTTCCTTATTTTGTCTTAGTTTGCACCTGTTCGCTGAAAAGTTGCATCAGGTTAAGGCAGTACAAATACAGAAAACCTCAACAACTGCCCCAGAAATGTTGTGAGTAGAAAAGAGGGTAAAAACAAGCTGGGAAAGTATTCTTATCATCTTTTTGAAAAAAAAAATTATATTGTACAAAACAAGACCTAAAACTGTCTTCATCTTTAAATATTCAAAACATTTCTCTTCATCTACTTTCTTTTAAAGCGCATTATATGTCAAAAAGACTTTACAGAAGTTTATGTGCTGAGTGCCATGTGTGACATCTGGTACTGAAAGGCCAAGCAGAAGATAACGAGAATCACATAACAAAAAAAAAAAAGGCAAACCCTGCTGGGAGATGTTTTCCTGCCCAAACCAATCAGCCGCTTTTGAAGTCTGACAAGCACCCAGCTTCCCACATGAGGAGTACCACACAAAGCAAAGTGAACTGTAACAACACAGTTTCATATTATTTTTGGCATGAACAGGTTTTGCACAATAGAAAGAAATGAACTGAAATGCAGATGTGACACACTTAAGCTTTCATTTGCATCTTTGGTGGAGAACTAAATTTGAAATATTTCTTCTTACATTATATCTGTTTTGGGGAAGGTTTAGTAGTTTTTGCTTTCTCTTCTGTCCATCCAGTGTTGAGTATGACTTCAGGCAGCAGGAAAGACGCTTCCTGGACATTCTGAATTGCTCGGCAAATGGCAGCAATGTTTTCTCAGTGCATCTAGCCCAGCCTTTAAACCTCAACCTGCTCAGAAATATCATCTCTAAGAACCTAACAAAGACAAAACTGAAAAGCAAGAAGCTGTGCAATACCCTGCTCAAGTGGCTTCCAAGGAAAATTCAGCAACTATAGAGCTCCCAAGAAGACCCTTGTGCCGTTGCTATATAAAGTACCTGTGTGAGAAGTGACCAGCAAGTGGCCTTTCTTACTATTCCCATAGAATGCTCTGAATAGATTCTACCCAGGAGAGTTTAACTCTCCTGGACCGTGTTAAAGCTTAGAATTTAAATTTTGTACAAGAATTTTCGCTTGATCTTTGTAACTTTCAACTAACATGCTCCATAAGTACTCCTTTATTGTACTTTTTGAAGTAAATGCTATTTTGTTGTCAGCATGCCTGCTTATATTGTATGGGTAACCACAATTGTGAATTTCTATATCTATAGTTTATATATAACATGTTATTCTCTTTGCACTGTCATGAATACAGCAGTTGACTGACATTTCCTTTTCAATTGTCCTATTTTCTGCCTTCCCTAAAAAAAATAAATGATCAGTATACAGCAAGGTTTGATTTCCTGACTTTTGGTTGCCTGTAATTTGTCCAGTGTTGTGTAATTTTGATTCCTAACACTCACTCACTGTATCCAAACCTTTTCACAACTGCAAACTGGCCATGTGGCTGCAGAAAATGGAGAAATATCTAATATGCCTTTGCCAATTGTGCTGATGGTCTCCAAATCCCCAAACAATCTGAACTTCATAAAAGGTTTCTTAGTAAAACAATGACATGACGAAAGGCTGCACTGAAGCATGAGTCACAACCTGAACGGTCATGTGCACATGAACACACCCATGAACAATTACATTAAAAGCAAACCAACGTACCAAGAAACAAACCTTTGTGGGTGGTTTTACAAAACTATTCATAAATCATCAATGCATGAATATGAATTTTGTATTTTGAAATGAAAGTTAATGAGCAGGAAAACACATACACAATTGAGTCGAGCAGTTAGCTTAGCAAAGGGTTATGATGTTACCTTTCGAGCTCATAATAAGCTACTTATGCTCTAATTAAAAATCCTTCAAGAAGAAATATTACCAAGTAAAAATGAGTTCCTGCACTAATTACTCAAGAGGGAAATTTTGGCTTATTACAGTTTTGAAAGGCTCATTTAGCCTCATTTAGGTATTGCATTTCTGGAGCTGAGGTACAATAAAATACTGTAAGTGATTGTTTTCATGGGTGGCAAGCTGCAATAATCATTTAACACACAACATTTTGCAACCATTGTCAGCTGAACACATGAAACTAGATGAACGGTAAATACCAAAAACAGTATGACATAATGAAATATACTTAATAAAAACACAGCATGCATTGCAGTAAAAACACTACTGTTATCCCTCAACACATAGCCTGCTTTAAATAATTTTTATTTAATCTAGATAACTGCTATAAGCAAAGACAAAAAATACTTTGTGCTGCGATAAGTCACGCTAGTTCTTCTTTTATTTTGTCCCATCTAACATTTAATGTAACTTAAAAAGAATCTCAAGAAGAGAGTGATATGACCAAATCATAGTTGCCAACTATGTGTCTGTTTAATTCTAGGAGGTCGAGGCTAGATAAGCTAGCTTAGCTTGTGTAATGAGCATAACATTCCCAAATCTGTAACCTAACTGTGTCTTGTGGGTAATGAAGACACCATATATAAAAGATCAACATAGTCACCTGCTGTCAACGACCATGCAACCGCAGAATTTCGTTAAAGTGCATACCACTGATGACTTCTGGCTTCAAAGCGTCCTAGTTTCTGACAGTTTCCAGCGATAAAATGACAGAGATAGCAGTTCACAAATCAATGGCTGATGCCACAATAACCTTTTTCACATCTTACATGGAGCTACAAGCAACAGGAAAGAAGTATGCAAAAGAAAAAAAAGAAGGTTTAATAAACTCAGAGTCTAAATCCTATGCTCTGAGTTGATAAACCCTGACCAAGTAAACCCGGTTTTCAGTTCTAGTACATATAATCAGTTAGATCAGTCAGCTCTGAGTTTATTCACTCTCAGTTTAATGTTCACACTGGGTGAAATGTGTGGACCACAATGTTTAACTTAAAAAAAAAAAATAGAAAAAAAAAACTATAGGAGAGTAAAGTAGTTATTAAATTGACACAACTACATTTCATCATTTACCTGATTTAAAGTTCCTCTTTGGATGTTAAAGCTGGAATCTGGCTGGATTCTGCTTTTCATGAGTTTAAGGACTTAAAAAGCAGGTGACGTGAAATTTGAAAACTGCTGCCAAAGGATGAACATAAATATAGACAGACTGTTTTTCACATCTAATGACACCCAGGTATACCAATAGGAGTTCCCAAAAATGAATGCTGCATTGGTGTGTAACTTTGTAAAAACAATGCCAAACTGCATAGTTTTCTCTGGACCCCTGCCAATCGGAGCAGTAATGACATGTTTATGTCATCATTTGACCGCTGGTTGTCTAGGTGGTGTCCAGAAAACAATATGGGCTACATAGATACTGGCAGAC
The DNA here is from genome assembly GCA_037177055.1 of Atherinosoma microstoma. Taxonomy (NCBI): domain Eukaryota; kingdom Metazoa; phylum Chordata; class Actinopteri; order Atheriniformes; family Atherinidae; genus Atherinosoma; species Atherinosoma microstoma. The sequence goes on along the minus strand of JBBBVU010000016.1, from coordinate 4,943,242 downwards.
TTTCTGGGAAAAACCTGGTCTTATAAGGAAAGACAGCATCCATCCAACTTTAGTTCTCATATTTAGAAATATGGATGAATTTATCTGCAGCTTGCAACCTGCTGCCACTCTCCCAAAACCCAATAATGACTGTTTCTGTCTTCTGAGAACGCATATCTAACAAATCGAAAAACACAAGAGAAGCAAATAACGAAAACTTCATAAAAATCAGCAACAAATATTGAACGCAGCAAAAAAATAAAATCATCAAACCTGCTTTACTGAATATTAAATCTCCTTCATCTGAGTCTGTTAGTCACTGACTTGATTTAAGATCATTATATTGATTTACTTTGTCTTACAGAAACGTGGCTGCGGCAGAAAGATCATTTTAGCATTAATTAATTAATTATTTAAAGTTCCCCAAACTACACAGCAGCTATTTTCCACAGGGTTACTTACTTAGTCATAGACCCACGATTAGTTACTGTTCTTTTCAATGCCTTACTCTCAGTTTCTCTTACCCAAAGGGAAACAACTTCTGTTAGTTGTTGTTTACGTGCCTCTTCTTTGAGTTTCAGACAGGTTTTTCAGACTTCTTCTCTCACTTTGTGCCGGGTACAATTCAAGTCATCGTGGGATATTTTAACATTCCTGTGGATGTCGAAAATTACTTAATTGCCTTTAATTCTAGTAATAGACTCAATTTGTTTTTCACAGAATTTACTCATTCTCTCATACACTTGATTGTGTTCAAACGTATGCCACTGACAGCCTAAAATTGTCTTGTCTGATCAATTCTTTATAACTTTTGAGTGTATAACTATTTTCTCTAATGCCATGTAGCAATGCAACAGACTCATCAGACTCATCACCATCTGAAACAGATGGTGATGAGTCAGAAGAAGCTGGATTGATAGTTTGATTCACAGCTTCATGCTTTAAAACAGACTTCAAAAAGATAGAAGTGAAATGGGATTCATTTAATTTTGAAGAAGTTTACTTATTTAGGAAAGAAAATGTAATAGTACCTTAGAAAACCAAATAGTGCTTATTATCCATCATCAATAGAGGAAAAAAGAATCCCAGGTTTCTTTTCAACACTAGCAAGGCTAACTGAATTCCTTTAACTCTTGCGGTAACTTCATGAGTTTCTTCACAAATAAAATCGTTTATTTCAAAAGAAAATCCATCTATATCTGAACAAATAAGAAAAATAACAATCCTTCTGTATTGGCTTTGATAAATATATCTTTATTGATAGGTTATGTATCACAGACTTTCCAGTTTCTTTGCCTTATTATTTTTTCTCAGCAGATAGTCCGGTATTATCGGACTGTAATGAACTTTGTAAGGACTTTGCTTGAGATGGCATTGTCATGAATTGGCAGTTTACATCTGAACTGAATAAACTGACAAGTATTTTTTTTGCATAACAACAAAAAACACAACTGTCAAATACAGAACCTTTTTTTTTTATCTAACCTAGAAAACGTCATCAAAATTTAATCTGAAATGGAAAATTATTGCTGTATGAAGATCCTATCACAGAATTAACCGACATTTTGAGGAATTTTAGCTACTCAGTAAAACAGAAAAACTGAGAAAATTACATAATGTCAGAAAAAAAAGAACTTTGGCCATGATTAATTGTGCAGAGGACCCACTGTTCTTCCAAAGATTGGCAAAAGGGTCTGCTAATTTTGAAAAGTGGTGCCTCTAAATGCTGCTGCAGCAAACAGTAAGTCCCAAGTCCCAGAACCAAAGACAAATGGCTTCATAAAACAAAGCATAAAGAGTTTATTGCACGCTTAATATGTTTCAGTATCAGAGGATATCTTTCACATTCAATGAAAGCACTGCCTCTGTGAAGATTGAAGTGTTTAATCATGAGATACTGTAAATGAACTAGTCATTCTACAGGATCAGTCGCAACCCCTCCTGATGTTTGTAAGAGGCGCAGAAGAACAGTTTCTGTTTTGGTTATGTAATCACTGTAAATAAAATATGATTGTCTCTCTTAATTTGAAGTGACGTGACTGAATAAAGGTGCAGCAGGTTATTGAAAAAATGGTCTAATCCATCATAAAGTTGTTAAGATCCAGTTAGATAGGAACTCTTGCGCACTTAAGAAGTCCACGCCTCCAGTCAGACGTCTCTATATGAACAAGGGATATTTCTCTCTCTCTCTCTCTCTCTAAAAAGAAAAAAGGAAAATTAACAAAAAACGAAAGCTGTCAGAATAATGCAGGTTTTGAATGTAATACTAACTAAATGCCGACACACATCTAAAAACTGATAATACTCTATGCCATCTTTCAAAACCATGTAAATAGTACATTTTGGTTTGTTTGTATTCCTGTTTCACCACATGTCATGGTGATCTTCCACCAGCAGCAATACAAAATCTTGGTGTGTATAAAGATTTACTTGTTATATCCACTGTTAATTTGTAGTGTTGATAGTACAATGTAGCAGAGCCAGATTGCCAAGATATTCAACCTCTTTGTGGAGACACCGACAGATCTTTAGAGTCTGGTCTTCCCCTTCTTGTAGACTGCTTCTGTGTTGCATTTCCAGTCTAGTCTGTTGTCTAAAAGAACTCCCAATCATTTGTATACCTGTACAACCTCTACCTCTCCTCCCAGGATGGACACAGTGCTTTGTTTGCTCATGTTCCTCTTAAGAGATATTTGTTTTACTTTGCACTTTTCTCTCTTAATGTCACATACAAGTGCAAAAAATCTATATTGTATGAAATTGCTACAGGATAAAAAGAATACAAAATACAAAAATCTGAAATTTCCTTTGGGATCAATAAAGTATCTATCTATCTATCTATCTATCTATCTATCTATCTATCTATCTATCTATCTATCTATCTA
>JBBBVU010000016.1:4911868-4930773 GCA_037177055.1 Atherinosoma microstoma | reverse complement strand
ATATAGTTCCTTTCTGATGAGTCTCTCTTATACAAAGTAAACCAATTTTCTCTGTTTTTATCATGGTTACTTTTGTTATATTATATGTTTTGTTATCTGTATTTACAAAGTGGATTATATTTAACTGGGTTAAACCATGAATGGAACAGGAAACACTGTCACAAAATTAAAGATAAAATAGATACTGGGTGATCCATAGCTTCCTGTGGACTTTCCTGCTTTTGTAGCTACCGAAAACTGGACAAACAGTACACACATTTAAACCAAACATGATTTAATCTGTTCTATTACGCATGTGTCATAAAGCTGGAGGTGTTGATATCATATCATCTGTCTATCATATCTACCGCTGGATATTGCCATTGCCAGTGTTTTTATTGAAGACAAATTACAACAATGAATATACAGTCCAGGCTTGTCATAATGTTATGTATTGAAATACGTACTCCACTGTCACCAGGAGGTCACAGTTTCAAAGTTGTATGTATGAGCTGATATTTCATTATTCAATTTGAAATATAATACAAGCTTGTTTGTATTTTTCTGTCTAAAAACCATGATTCTGAATGACGGATCAAATTTAATTCTCTGGAATATACACACCCATGGCTTTAACAGGTGATAGTAGTTTGGCTTTTAATTGATGATCAGTGTTGGAAATAAAAGCATCAACTGTGTTTCTTTAAAAATGCCTTGTTTCTGTTTTCAGCATTTGTGAAGACATTTGTGAGTGATGGTGAACCAACACAGGCTGGCCTCATCAAATTAAATTAGTTGTTACTGGAAAATCGATTTAGCTTGTTTATCACCAAACATGTCATATACCATAACTAATTTTCATTCATCAGTATTAGCTCAGTCTCACTGCAAGGTTACAGCTGGGGCTTTGAAAGGAGAAGTCCAAGTCTGGTGATCTGGGCTGAACGCATTCTTTTTCTTTATTTTTTATTAGCAATATTCAGCTTTTATACTGACAAGAAGTAGCTTTTAGATACACTTGTGGATGAAAATGTATCAATGGACTAGAATAAAGAAGTGAAATAAAAACAGACTATATTTTAATTGATATTATGAATGTATCATGAATACTCAAATAGCCGCCAGAGGGGAAAAAAACAAACAAAAGCAAATAAAAATGAGCCCTTAGTCTTATTTTCAAAGCAGTGTGGTTGGATAAAGTGGACTGTTTTTCTTTTGACATTTATTTTTAAAGAGTAACTCCTGAAATGATTTTATGATTGTTTTCAAGATCTTCTGACCCTGCTGGTGGTGAGCAAATATAGTGGGCCCAATCTTCCCCTAAAGTAAATAAACCTGCCTCTAGAGAATAGCTCTCTAACATCAGCACATATTGTATGCACGTTCATAAATCTTTTTTATGTTTCTTTCTGTGTTTTGGAACATTATGTTTCATCATAATTTTATGTATATATTCCTTTTATCTCATACCACCAGTTATTACTAAATCTCTTGAAGAAGATTGCTGTTTAATGAATACCCACTTTTGCAAATGTTACATACAATAAATGGACTGTTTTAATGAAAAAAATTGACCAATGTTGCTCCATCCTGCAGTTCCGACATGTTTAACTTGGAGGTGGACAGTGACTTTGTACTGAAGCTGACATATTGTTTTGAGTGTTTGATTTTTGTTTTATTCTGTTATGTCCGGTGTGTCCCAGCTTACTGCCAAATTTATAATTGTTTACTGTTGCAATTTCTGACATTTGTGTTTAGTCTGTTCCCACATTATTAGGAATACCAATTAATCTAACGAAATACATGAGCTCTGTCATGGAATTCACTCTGATGCCTCCATTCCATAATATGGTTGGCTTGTAACTGTACATTTATGTAAAATATCTTATTAATGCTATCTTGGTTAATTTTCCCATTGCTAACAGAGGAAATAGTTGCATATATGTGAAGTAAAACAATGGAAATAGTAACACGTAATGTGACATTACAAGCCATAAGTTAGTTTTCCAGTCCACACATTCACCTTGTTAAAATCAGTGTCAGTGAAATCCTTCGTCCTGGATTGTCTTCTTCAAAATATTAAATTTCAGTTCCCATAAAATGTGTTTACATGTGAACAAAAGGTGCAAAAATCTGCTGTTATTGAAATATCCATGTTCATGTGTAAAGGGCCTGAATGTCACATGGATTATAAACTGGGATTTATATGATGATGTGAAATATTTAAGTGACCGCTTGTTCTTTCTTCTCCAGTGCTGTGTTTACTTCAGGAGCCATGGCAGTGCCACTGTGAAAAAAGAGATGAAAGAGATTCTTTCTCTTTAATGATCTCCTTCTGAACCTGGTTACCTTCCCACGCAGATGCCAGGAGAAGGAACATCTGATGGAAAAGTAAGCTGGAAGTAGCGGAGAACATTTGACCCAGTGGATGAGTCATTTTACACATTTCCTACTGAGAAACAACAGCAACGGTGACCTGAAGGTTGAAGGAATCATGATTTCCACAGCTTTCCGTTGGCTTTTCCTTGTGTTTGTTATCATTCTGACCATTGGGGGCAACGTGCTGGTGTGTTTGGCTGTGGGACTTAGCCGACGATTGTGGAGAATTGCAAACTGCTTTGTAGTGTCACTGGCAGTAGCAGATCTTCTTCTCGGTCTGCTTGTGCTGCCTTTGTCAGCTACTGTGGAGCTACGTGGCGGGAAATGGCCCTTTGGAGGAACCTTGTGTAACATTTACATCTCCCTGGATGTCATGCTCTGTACATCCTCCATCCTGACTCTCCTAGCGATCAGTGTGAACAGATACCTGGCCATTTCATCTCCTCTTAGCCACTCGCGGAGAGTTACCCCCCGAAGGGTGACAGTGGCCATCATCTCCATCTGGGTGTTTTCATTAGTTGGAGCTTTTTTACCCATCCACATGGGGTGGAACACGACAGACTACAGGGTGCAGCACTCAGACTGGGGCATAGGTGATGAGGACATGGAAGGACGGTACTGCCAGTTCGAATGGAATAACAACTATGTTATTATCTATACCTTGGGCTCATTTTACCTGCCTCTGCTGGTGATGTGTGGAATGTATCTTTGCATTTTCAGAATGGCTAGAGAACAGGTCAGTGTTTTTATGTTTTTATATTCACATTTTCATATTTGAACGATTCATCTTGTTGTTTTTAGTTTTCAAACTTTGTGAAGCACTTTGGTTGACACTTAAAAAAAAACTGCTATGTAAATAAACCTCATTCAGCAAAAATTTGACGTTATTACTTAAAAGGAACCCTAACTAATAATACTTATAGGACTTAATACGCCTTAACCTGTCCCACAAAAAACTTGAGATAATTCTCAAAGCTTATCAGATATTTTAAACTAAATATTATTGTTTTACAAACACAAAGAGGGTTAATCATGTCATCTGGCCACACATGATTGCTACCATTTCTATTGTTTCAACTTTTACTAACTGGGAGTAAAGTTAAATTTATTGCTATATGATGCTACTTTAGATAGTAGTTTCTTGTTAACAGTCAACAAGTGAGTGAAACAATTCTTTACAAATTTTCTAGAGAACAGAGACAACAGAGACCTGTGTCCTTGTCATATACTTTCTGTGAATTTCATATTTTTTCTCAACTACTAAGCTAATGGGTAAAGCTCAGACAGTTGTCTGCTTTTAAAATGAGGGGACAATAAACAGGCCTTTCTCATGACAGACATTTTGTCATTTTGACTTAACATTTCAGGACAAGCTCAGCTGTATTTATAATGACTGTGTGTGCAGCCCTCATAAATACACCTGTGCTTGTAGCATCTACAATGTATGTGGACCCATGGCAATAAAAGTGCAATTATTTTAGTAAAGTGATTAGATTCCAATAAAAACAGTTTTTATTCAAAGGTAATTGATTTTTTTTTTTTGTTGTTGCACGCTGCACCTTTAAAACAAAACGTCTGCTGTGAAAAGGCCTACAGCAGATCTCTGCAACATGATGCTACAAGATCATTGTTTCTATGAGCCCCCTTTTTTGTAAGAGGGAATTAAAGAAGGTTTCCTGTTAGTTTCCAATTGATTATTATGCCTTGGAATATTAAAAGTCAGAGCTTGTGAATCTTTTCATAACCTAGTTGACTGCACTTAATCAGTTCGCTGATTGAGCTAGCTATCAACACTTTAGCTATGAGTACACTCATAATGGTTACACCGTCCTACATGTGTCGCTGATTTTATCATTAAATTGGAGCTGATATTTCTCTCTTATCTTCATTATCTAGTAGGTATTTTAAGTAAAGCTTTGATTGCTGTCTTCACCTCCAATACTTTCATTGGGTTTAAAATTACACTAAACAGAAGTCATATGCATCTTATAGGATCCAGAGATCTGACCTTTCTGTCTAGCTGAAATGTTTGAGGATTAAACAATACAAAGAAATGCTTATTAATTATTATATCTGTACAGCCTATAATAATGTTATTCTAAAAAAGCCATACAGGTAATTTTAGTAAAGGTTCCTTGTAAGGCTTTTTGTTTGTTCTTAAAATGAAGGCCAAATATGATTTAATTTAAGTGATTTGTATTGTAATGAATCCAAATATTTCACATTAATATTGGGAAAACTGATTCATGTAAAGTCATATTTGTCTTGCAACATTAAAATTCTGTCCTTTTTTCAGGTGCGCCGTATTCGTGCTACCACCCCATCATTTGCACGCTCAGCAACTGCAGCCATAACCCGAGAGCACAAAGCTACAGTGACCCTGGCAGCTGTACTGGGGGCTTTTGTCATCTGTTGGTTCCCCTACTTTACCTTCTTCACCTGTAAAGGCATAAAAGAAAAGACAAATCCCCCCAATACACTTCATTCAGTAGTTCTGTGGCTGGGCTATCTAAACTCAACTCTTAATCCCATACTGTATCCAGCATTCAACAGGGATTTCCGTCGGGCCTATGGAGAGCTGTTACGCTGCAGAGGACCATCATGCAGAAAACTGGAGCTTCCTCGTGTGTCTCTACACAAGCGATTGACCTTAATTAATGGAATCAGGGTCCCCCAACAGTCTCAGAAACAAATAGACACACTTAAGACTGAAACGGACGAGAAGAACATGAGTTTGCATGAGAAGAATGGTGCCCCTGATCAGCCAAGATGAAAATGCTGTTTCACAAACAGACTTAAATATTGTAATTGCAAACACACCCAACCTCTCACTGTACAAGATTTGCAGATAATACATTTCCAGTGCATTGTGCCAAAGATTATACAATTCAAGACATAGCAGGGTGAATGTTGCACAACTTTTCAAGTGCTTAATTAAAGAGTGCACCCATCATCTTGTTGATTACATCAAATTTTACTCTCAGCAAATTTTGCAGTATTGAGATATGTTACACTGAAACATAATAAAGTGAACAGCTGAGTGGAAGGAATGGATGATTCAGTAGTTTTCTCAACAAGGTGCACATAGACTCAGTTGGTTAAAAGTTTGCAAACTGTTTATTTTTTCTCCCTTCTGCCCTGCCGTAGACAATGAATAAGTGACCAAAAAGTTGATTTGATATGCAGAATATGTGTATGTTTAACATGACCCAAGCAGAATGCCCTGAAGGACTTCCTGGACATTTTAACAGATTAACTGCAACTGAACAAGAAGTCCTTAAAAGAGTTATTTTGAAGGTAATGAGTGAAGGCACTGATAAGCTTCTGACTTTATAGTGAAAATGTAATTAAACACATTCATTTAAAGAAGAAGAAAATCTTCAATACGATAACATGATCATTACAACTTTATAACCCATGAAGTAGTCTAAATGTTGTTGAGACTATTCTAATGTATATGCATAATATCAATAGATTTATTATCTGTCTTCATATAGAACTGTGAAAAAACATAAAACTAAAGGGCATTGACAATGTTATAATCAGCAAAACTTTCTTTTAATTCTTTTTTTTATAAATATGTAAAATAGCAAAGTTGAAATTTTATATATTTAAGAAAGATATGTATTTCAAGGTATTCATTCCTTTTATTTATATTGCTTGATTAGTTCATCAGATTGATCAAATACAAATAAATAGTGACTCATTCCTCAGCAATAAAACTTTTACTCTTTTTGGAGTCCTTAGAGGGATTGTAGGAGGGCATTCCTTCCGGGTACCATGTTCTGCTGGGGAACTTCAATGCTCACATGGGCAAAAACAGTGAGACCTGAAGGGTCTCCACCTGCAGACCCCACCATCGGCTTGGATGGTTGGCCCCCTCTCCACCTGCAGCTGTTGGCTGCAGGTGGAGGGGGGGGAAGATGCTGCATCCCAGCCGATGGCGGGGGCTGCAGGTGGAGACATGGGGGGAGGATGTTGCATCCCAGTCAATTGCTGGGGCTGGAGATAGAGACGAGAGGTGATGCTGCATCGGATGGTGGGGGGGCTGGGGGGGTTGCTGCATCCCAGCCGATTGTGTTGGCACCAGGGAGCTGAAAAACTGGTCGAGAGCTCACCTGTAGACACAAACACAACAATCTGCTGTGGGGACATCTGCTTACACACAAAAACACATTCCTCCATAATAGGAAAGAGTTGGGGAACGGGAGACATGTTCACCTGTTTACTGTTACATTTGTTCAGAAATAAACTGATATCATGATTATTCATTTAGAAAAAAATCAGACTTTTTATGAATTTATCTTGAATTGCTGTGAAATCTGATCAGCATCTTATGAAGGAAGCAGAATGAACATCTGTCCGTTCCCTCCACGCTCATCTGGTCCTGACAGTCATCACCAACCAGACCGGTCAGCTGAGCCGGCTGCAGGGCAACGGGAGCGGGGGGGGGGGCGGTCCCTGCAGGGAGGCCAGGAGGAGGAGGAAGTGGTGGAGGGGAAAGAAGAAAGGGAGGTGGAAAGAAGGAGGACAGGGAGGAGAGACAAGAAGGCGAGGAGAGGGAGAAGAATGAGGAGGAGAGAGACAAGAGAGAAGAAGGGGAGGAGAGGGAGGATAAGGAGGAAGGGGAGAGGGGCAAAAGAGAAAAAGGGAGGACAGGGAGGAGAAGGAGGAGAGGGACAAGACAGAAAAGGGGAGGGGAAGGAGGATAAGGAAGAAGTGGAGAGATGGACAAGAGAGAAGAAGGGGAGGAGAGGGAGTAGAGGAAGGGGGAAAGGGACTAGAGAGAAGAGGGGAAGGAGGAGAAAGAGGAACAGGGGAAAGAGGGGGAAGAGGAGAGATAATAGAGAAAAGAGGAGGGGGAGGACAGGGAAGAAGAGTGGTAAAAGAAAAAAGGGGGGGAGGAGTAGAAGGCCGAAAAGGAGAACAAAGGGATGGACAAGCAGAAGGAAGCAGAGGTAGGAGAAGGGTAGGTACCGGTGAGAAAGGGAGCAACAGGTAAGGACTTGGAAAGGAGAAGAGGAGGAGAGGAAGGAGGGAGCAGAGAATGAGGAGGGTTGATGTCCACCTCCTCCCCGGACAACGTCTCCTCGGCAGACCACTGGCAGCCTGCAAGGAGTTCCTGTAACACATGAAGACATTTTACTGCACTTGCTCCTTTAATGTCTCCCAGAAATCAAAGAGCAGGAAAACATGTGGGACTCTCGCTGCAGAGTAATGAGACTAAGGCTGACTCTGCAGACAGAATTACTGCACACAGCTCATGCAGTTCAGGATTTACTTCTTTATAAACTACATCAGCTCAGAGCAGAAGTCTACTGAAGGAATTACATTCCCACAGAGCAAAATGCAAACACTGCACTGTGACCACATCTCTCCCACATTCTGTCATTTACATCAGATTTTACACATCAAACCTTTATATTCTATGCTGTGCATCAGACCTGGACAGTAAACTGTCAACTTAAACATTTCCTGCTTTTCTCAGGAATGTGTTTCTATTGTAGAAAAATGTCTGATTCTCTCATTATCAGGCACATTATGACATTAAAATGATCCATTTAAGTATGAGAATTAAATGGATTACCTGGACTTCCCTGCAGTGTAGACAGTCGCACCCACTGCCAAACACGCAAGAACACCACACGTTCTGTAACTAAACACACACGTTAGGGACAAACTGCACATCAACAGTAAAGGTGACTAAAATCACACAGTCCTAAAAAACCCTGTTGTCCTAAAGTAAATTAGTGACTTTCTAAATGAATGAAAGAAGACTGAAAAACCTTTAAACCCACATAATTCTGCTAGTGCTGGATTTGACTTTCTGTAATATTACCTGCTTCTTTATTTGCTCATTAAACTAATTTAAATGCTTTAAGTTTATATTAGAGCAACATTTTAAAGAAAAAAACATTTTAAACCATCATCCTTAAAATGACATTCTGAATCTGTCTGCAGAAAAAAGTCAAATTCATATCATTAAAAAGTACTTAGCCTAAGACATTTATCGTGTTACTATTGTTGTGTTTTATTACTTTATACTGTATGAAAATGAATGAAAATGAATCCTCACTGCTCTTCTTTGGATAATAGACCTCCTTGGAGTTTATCTGATGCGTACTGATGGCTTCAGTCCAGAGTACACATGCTTTCTATCAATCAATAGTCTGATTTCTCTCAACATTCATTAAACACACTTCTACTTTTTCTCCGATCTGAATTCATTACTGTGCAGATTTGTAAGTAAACACGTAGAATGAACTTTTTGTTCAGTGGATTTTCAAATGCACTCATTTAAAATGTAGAAACATATGTGATTAACTAAAATATCATCCATAAGTCTTCTATTGCTTCTCCAGGTAGGGTCAATCAGCCTGACACTTCATTAGGCCCGAGCACCGAAGGCTATTCAATCATTTCTTTATTTAACAAACTGGGAATCAGGATCATGTGGAAGAACCATTAACAGCCACAACATCCTGCCCTCCTCCTCATGCTGGTCACCAGCTTGGTTACACACTGCTGATCCCACAGATGTTCATCAGGGTTTAGGCAGGTAGGTCCTTTCATCCTCTGAAGGTGTTTTCTGATAATCCTGCCCTGTGGCGACCAGCATTTTCCTCTTCAGTCCCAGACTGTGGAGGCCAACCTGTGGCTTGTAATTACACTGATGCTACTCACCTGTTCTTCTTCTGTGCCAGATTGTCTGTTGCCACTTGTTTAGCGATCCAGCATTAGTCCACAGCTACTGAACCTCAGTTTATTTTCTGCACCATGAATTTCTGCCACAGCCTTGCCCCTTGGTTATATTTCTCTGCCTTCCCGTTGCCGACCTCTGGCTGCCTATTCCACCTTGCTTTCCTGTCTTTCCCTCAACCAAGTTTTGTTAGTCTGGACTCGTGTTCATTCAAAGAGATGCTGACCTTTTTCTGGCACTCAGGTTGCTCTTTTATATGTGACAGTGAGGGTCCTGTCACTATGCCTCGATTGATCATGTGCCCTGGCTACTTTGTTTTGGAACAAGTCTCTAACAATAGCCATGTTTACATGGACACAAGCATTCAGATTAAAAGCCTGTTGGGAATTGCAAGTTCAGAAGGTTCCTGGGGCTGAGTCCATGGGTTGATCAGTCCGTTCTGTCATGATAGGAGGAAGGACTCAGGCTGTGCAGGATTCAATGATACACAAAATTTATCAAAGAGTCAGGAACCTGGAAACAGGACGTTATGACAGCGGACTGGTGACTAGAAGAGGAAGGAGCCAGGCTTTATCTGCATGGGTGGAGATAGAAAACAGGCAGTGGAGGATCTAGACAATTTTTACATGGGATGGCAAAGGGGTTGCAAGAAGTCTAGACATGGTGGCATTAGCTGGATTTAAATGGATTTAACTTTTGATCCTATTGAACGTTCAATTAGCATAAAATACATCATGTAAACTCCTCAGTTCATCTGATCAGTCTTGATCGGATTGGATTTTCAATCTGATCAAAAAGGAAGGTTTAAACCTTTTCACGATCTGATAAATATACAAAACTAAGCATGTTGACATTATTCTGATGGTTTCTATGATGTATGATCTATCTGCTCATGCTTGAACCACTTTGGGGTTGGATGACGTGAAGAGTTTCAGGAAATACTTCAGGAAATACCCATCTCAGTCAGGATGAAACCCGGTTTAATTGATGAGCCTCATTGCTGGCATTGATCACACTGAAGTGTCACTGAAGCTTCAGCCAGTGAAACAGAAACTCTCAGAACTGTTTTCTTTTCAAATCGCACATGACTGAATCAATATCAACATGTGATTAATAGACATAGTCTATTACACCGCGACCTAGAAGGTGAAGCAGACATTTGAAGAAAGAGACCAAACAGATCCAGAGATGAAGCAACTCCTTCTACTAGTGGGTCTGACTTAGGTCACAAAGCTACAGGACCAGACAGATGATGCTGAACAGCGGCTCACAAGATTGTTTTGTTTCACAGATCAAAGCATTTTATTCATTTCTGTTGCGATTAGGTGAAGACAGTCCAGATAAGTTCGGGATTTATAAGGAGTAAATAAAGAGTTTGATCCTTTTCTATACTTCCATCTGGTCATATTTCACTCTGAACTTTAAAATAACTCTTGATTTATTCTATTTTATTCTACATGAAAGTAATACTACAGGGTAAAATTATTTCCTGGTTAAATCAGTCTGCAGAGCAGAGATGGCGAACTGAGAGAGGCTGCTCGGTGGTTAGTTGCATCATAGCAAGAAGGTTCCTGCATCAGTCTTGGCTGGAGACTTTTTATGTGGACTTCCTTTCCTCCCTGTGCATAAATGACTTCCTCCCACTGTCCAAAGAGAATGATGAAGCAGGTATAGAAAATGGACAGATGAACAGATGTGCAAGTTATCCAATAGGAAGTGGAGATATGAGGCTGTCCTACAGTGGTGGACAAAAGTTTTCAGACACCATTAAAATTTTACTAAACTCTCAAATATTGTCACAAAATATTTAAAAATGAAACATTTTAAATTTTTAATGGTTTTTTAGGATTTGTTTAGTATTTTGACCGCAACTGTACAAAAAGAAATTGCACTTGAAGACTTAAGAGGGATTCTAAATGCAGTATTTCACAAATACATGGGGGGTCCGGAAACTTTTCCCACCACTGTATTCAAACATTTAGCATTTGTATGATTGTATCCAGAAGAACTCAGCAGCAGAAGCATGAGGTCATGGTAACTTCCCTCATGTCCCACACAGCTTTGTGTTTAAAATAACATTATAGCTTGGCAACTGAGGCTTAGGGGGCAAACAATACATTAGTTATGTGTTTCCTGGGTGGTGGCAGTGGAGGAGATGCATGGATAGCTCTGCGGCTGCAATGTGCCTCAGTTTGTGTCCACTCTGCGCATTCATGTTGACAAATGAATAGCACGGCACGGGTGTGTGTCTAGGAAGGGGGCTGTCACATGACGTCAACATGAGCCACATGGAGTGTACACTATTTAACTTAACTTTGATAAGGGCACTTGCACGGGCCAGAGGGCAAATGGCAAGTGCTCTAGCACCACCTGGTGTCTATCTGTGCATGCTGTAATCATTTCAAGAATTGCATCCAAAAGACCATTATTAAAAGTTTAAGTGGCTGCAGGGGGCTCTGGCTGAGGCCTCCCTCTGCCGCCTCCTTGGCGGACACATGGTCTTCTCTGTGGTGGGGTGGCTGCCAATCGCCCAGGTCTCGGGATACCTCTGGCCTGCCTCTGACTCTTGTGCAGGCAAGGTGGCATCTGCATAACTATTCCTTGAACCTTCTCCCCTCTGTATATTCTGCATGCTGACACAGTCACTTTGTTGTCCTGTAGCTTTATTTACTGATAGATACCTTCAGTTAGTTTTCTGTGTGTGTTTCTGCTACTCTAGTTTTAGTTAAGATACATGCTTTGTCTCAGCTAGTTCATCTCTCAGCTAGTTCATCTCTCATTGGTGCTCCTGACAGTTGTCGGCTTTGCATTCCTGCGGGGAAGGTGAAATATTCTGTTGTGTGTCAGTACAAGTGTTGCAGGTTGTCCAGATTCTGGTAGGATTGCATTGTTTTCCATATGGTGTCTCTTTGTCTCTTTTTTTCTCTTTATTCCTTTCTTTTATTTATTCATTTTATATATTTTTTTCTTTTTTCCTGTTCTTTTCTGTTCTCTTTATATCCTCTTTCTGTCTCCTCCAGTCGGGTCCAGCAATATTGTGTACATTTAGTAATAAACAAGCAAAAATAAATAAAAAGAAAAAAGAATTTAGATTTTGGCAAAGTAAATTTGCTCAGCACAACACAGCAGCCAGACCATCATTCTGCTTGCTACAATGTTGGACAAGATAAGTACAAAAAAAAAAAAAAAAAAAGCCTAAGTTACTAAAAATAAACTAATGCAACTAACTACATAAATAACTCTTGCAAAAGAAAAGTTAGAATGTTTATGGAAATTCAAAAAACCTGTAAGACTTTGCTGGTGTTCTGGTATAAATGCATCTATGAGTCTCGAAATCCAACGTAAACACTCAAGCGGCTCTGTGAAAAAATGTATTTTTATATGTGTGTGTAAGGAAATACAGGTACAGAAATCTTTTTGAACACAAAAAGTATTATGTCTGTGAAGTTGAGAGTAGAAATCTGTGCAAAAAATACTGTTTGTGCAGTTGGCAATGTTTACATGTGTAGTTATTTTACTTTGTTCACACTACTTTGATATTTCAGGGTGGACTTGAACAAGCATTTGCAAGTTACTTACAAATTGGTTTACATATGTTTCAATCATGCATCACACATTTGCAACCTTTTTTGGGGTTTAGTCTTTCTAAATAGACCACTATCCCCTTTTAGTGTGTGTGTGCTAAAATTGTTTACAGTGTGCAATGTGTTCATAGCAGATAGGTTAAATGCAGAGGTCAAATTCCTTTGCCTGTAAAAAACAAAAATAACTGATTTTTCTTCTTGAAGGCTCCCCCTCAGTGAATAGTAAAACAACATCACTGGGACCACCAGAGGCAAATTAACTGCATCCAGTTCTTTATGAAAAGCCATCTCATCTTTATCTACAGTGGCATTTAATACAATTTTTTATCATATTTCACCGTAATCCTGCTTATTTCAACAGCAAACATTTGACTTGCTTTGTTGTTTAACTTTAACCTGGTATCTTCTCACAAATACTGATAATATGAAATAATAAATGAATAAATAACGTGCAAACTCACCAGCTATTGGATTGTTTCCCAAAAGCCTGTTAGCCTTATAACCATGTCTGGATTAATTCATTTTGTTCTATGAAAACAAATAAATCAGACACAGACATACACTACTGCAATGACAATGCAGGATAAAATGCTTGTGTAAAATGCTGGCTTTTGTGCAACAGGTGGGATTTTATTTATCTTTCTGCTGTAAATATGGAACACCAGAGATAATAATGTTAGCGTAAACAAAGATGACCTCAATAAAAAAGAGAGAGAGAGAATAGAACGTCTGAGATTAGAAGCTATCACTGCATCTTTCCAGGCCGTATATAAACAGTGAGACGATACAAAATTGGATTAGCACGATTCTGAAACAGTAATATATTTTCATAAAACACATGATGACGCACGCGGCATTGCACTATTGTGGATGTGAAAGTCTGTTTATTCAATTTTAAACACTTTAAAAATGGAATTTGAGCTATCAGAAGTTAGCATGTCATGCTTAATTTTCTCAGAATTGAGATAATCAGTGATAGATCCTTTTTGTTTCTGGATTGTTCCTGTTGAAATCTGTTATATGCAGCTCAGTCTGTGTTAAGTAACAGCACACATTTATCATCAAACATTTACAGAAGCACAGAGCTAAAGCTGATAATCTGTTTACTATAATGATGCTGCGATCCTTTCATTTGTGCAGACCTTTCAAATAAAGGAAAGACTATTTGATCTGTCCATTGTTTTGCTAAACTGTCAGGTTACTGCTAGATAGTGATAGAAGAGTCAAGTGGCAGCCAGTCTACTCTCAGAACTAGAGCCAATTTGTTGAAAGAACCTGATGCAAAAATGGATATTTCTGTAAAAACTTTCCATCTTTTTATACATTTAAGGAATGAGTAATTCTAGAAAATTCTTAAATGTTTAAACCAAATTTAATAGAAAGTGTTGGTATTCAAACGCAGGTTCGTACTAAAGAAAAGTGAGTGAGTGCCATCAGCTGGAAAAATCTATTTTAGAAATGTATGGTGATTGTGTCACAGGTGGTTTGTTCTATGCACTAATCTCTCCTTGAAGAGTGCCACGTAAGCCTTGGGTATGAAAAAGATATTGATTATTGTGGACATAGGAAAAATGCCATTTTGGGTTAATCTGGAAATGGTGAAATTACAAATAAATTTCAATGAATGGAACCCATTTTATTGTTTATTCATAAAGATATAAGATATTAAAAGATACGCACACCACTGACAAAAGAACGTAGTAGACCTGTTCTGAGCAAACTATGTATTCCCAGCAGATGGCAGTGTTAACCAGCTTTCACCAGCTTTGGTAGGGATGATCTGTATGTTTCAAGCCTTTTTCCCTCTGTGTGTGGGAAACATTGTTTCAAGCCAAAAAAAAAAAAACATTGTCAACAAAGATGTATTGTTCAGATAATCCACTTTGTTTCATTTGCATTTGCCTTAAAAGACACATTACCATCACAATGTTTTAGGAAGAGAAGTGCATACAGAGCCTGAGTTGAAGAAATATCTATAATACTTTGGCAGCCTCCTAACTTCTCAGGACTGTACCTGCAAACAAAAACCTATTCTTTCATAGATTTAATTATGTTTTAGTGGGAAGTTGTTGTTCCAGTCCCCAAGACTGTTCAGGTCTTCAGTTCAGGTACAACAGGACAAAATAACATAACTATGATGCAGATTCTTGTGTGTACATTCCATAAAATGTCTTAATGTTATCTTTATATCTTATATGACCTATTTGTTTTATTTAGACACCATCTATTTATTGCTGAGGCAATGTGAAACCTCTTAAAGACCTCATATATTATGCAGGTGAGTAGGATGTAAGATTGGTGGTGAGGATCCAAACATAAAATAACATTCCTTTTCTGGTTTCTTCACAGCCATATACACCTGCATTATATGCTCTTACAGGCTGCCTCTGCGTGTGATCAGAGTGTAGGCTGATGTTTGTTAAGTCACACATCTTAATTGTCCCCAGTGGAGCCAAACAGGACAGCCGTCGCCATGGATAATTAAACAAATTTCTTCCGCAGGCTGCAGTGGGA
Organism: Atherinosoma microstoma; assembly: GCA_037177055.1. NCBI lineage: Eukaryota > Metazoa > Chordata > Actinopteri > Atheriniformes > Atherinidae > Atherinosoma > Atherinosoma microstoma. Next base: position 4,915,617 of record JBBBVU010000016.1, on the reverse strand, counting down.
CCGCATTTTGCAAAGGTTTGCCATTTGGTCAGAACAGAGCCAAAAGAATGACAGCAGTTTATACTATACTTATCTTAGAATAGCAGCTACACTTTGTGTCTTATTTGTGATCTTTGTTGCGTTTCCACTCAAAAGGCTATGACTTATTTTTATGCTCTTGTTTCTGATTCAAGAAAATCCTCTTTGTGGACTCAGCTTTCTCAGCAGTTCTTTATTTAACCTATGTGAGTGCCAGGTGCAGCAGAGAGGGAGGGCAGAGTTATACAAAAGCTAAAATACTAATTCTATTTTACATAACTTTCACTTTCAGGATGGGAAATGTAAAAATGACAACAATTCACACAAAATTTTCTTTTGATTGTGACTTGTGCATTTGAAAAAATAAAAAATAATCAAATCACATTTCTGTGTATTTATATTGTATCTGCGTGGCCCTGTGTGTATTCTAGTGTGTGGGTTTAGCTGTTGGCTCTATCTCATCCTGCCAGATATCTCAGCTACATGGCTTCCCACTGATCCTGTCACTTCTCATCGTTTCATGTAAAGATGACGGCTAAACTCCTGTCTGGAGATCCAGGAGCAGGTTTGTCTGAGCATGCTCAGTGTGGGGGTTTGGAAGGCTTAATATCAGTGTGGGAGTGTGGGAAGCAATGCTGTGCTGCTGCAGGGGTCAGCTGTGCTGTTGCCTGCATCCAACAGCAGTTGTTTTTATACTAAATGCAAAGAACAAATAACCCTGGGGAAACAGAAATACTTGAGGCTGCCCTCATCAGAGTAATGCCACTGGATGAATGAAGTTACTCTCTTAAAACCACTGATGTCAAACTGAGATAGCAGCAGGCGGACACAAACTCAAACATTCTTCAAAAAAGGGTTTTAATTAAAGTCCCCAAAGGTAACAAATACTAAACTGAAAGATGTAAACACAAGACATAATGGTGACAAGACTACACAAAGAAGTTAAAATAACACAGGGTATAAATAGATGGATAGCAGGTGCAACACAGGTGTAGTCCATAGTGGCATGACCAGAGGAATCCTGGGAATTGTAGTATCATAACCGGTGATCAGTAGGATGGCGGCGCTGAAGGCAAAAGTGGAGGAGCAGGCATGACAACTGAATAACAACACTTGTTACATGAACTCTTAAAAATCTCTCTTTTTCTTCCTGATGAAATTGATTCACTGTGGCAACAATATTTTCCTTGAATAAGTGTTAAAACATATTTTTATTCATAGATTTGTTGTTACAAATGCCAGTAGGAAGATTTCTGTAATCTATTTTGATTCACGCTGGATCACTCATTTGTTTAGGTTAGTTTGCTGCAGTGTAATATTCTTCGTGATATAATTTAATATGATTGGTAAAGGCTTTGGGTCATGCTTGCAATGAGATGCTACAGAAATAACTTGACAGTGCCACAGAGATATGAGCCCAGAAGTGTTGCAGAAATTAAACCAGTAAATTATCCAGGTTCCATGTGTTGACCTTGCTATGACACTTAATGGTCTCTAAGGGGCTTGCATGATTACAAGAGACAAAGGATAATGCAGCAAATTATTCCCTGGGGTCACAAGATGCTTTGCATCTGTAGTGGAAAGTACATTACATGCATATGTAGATAAATCAGAAACAGCTTTTTTGGAAGCTGTCCATGCAATACCTAGAACATTAAGCACTGCAGTTTTGTCAGGAACCCTGCTTGGTCTCTCCGACAGATGCACAAGATGTCCTTGACTTGTGCAAGCTGACTTCAGCATAGTTACATGCCAACACATCAGCATTATTCTGAAGTATTTACTTATGAATGAAGAACGGATACTTCCTGAGAATGGCTGGATTGGGTGGCAGTAAATTATAGAACTACAATCTTGAGTTGAAGGAAAGTTGGCTTTTTTCATTTCATTTAATTTTTTGGCTTCTTTTAGACTTTTGTTTACATTTTATTTCACTTGCACTTCAATTTGGTTTTATGCAGCAATAATACATCAGATTTGATTTTAAATACATAGATTCCTAAAATTGATCTTTGTGGGTGAAAAAAAAACCTGTTTCATAAAAATGTCATTGAGAGATCGGGACAAAATAACACTGTTTGAGAGATCATGTTGGTGTAAAATCAGTTATCATATCACATTCCCATATGGTATTTTAGAGTTCATTATTCATAAATGGTTCATAAAGCTATGGACTCCTGCAGCAAGTAGTTTTGAGATTAATGAAACACTTTCAGGAATTGTGATTGGAGGAGAATTGATGTATATGGTGGGTGGTGTCTGCTCAGGTCTGCAGAGCTGATCTATCAAAACAGACTGACTTTTCTGATGGTTTCCTGCCAAGATTCTGTTTATAAGATGAATGTAAATATGCAGAAGTAAAAAAAAATTATACTGAAAAACTTTCAACACTCCTGCTTTCAGACAGGAACATTTTTAGAAAATATCCTATTCGTAAAGTGGACCTGTTATTCATGAATTTCATGGCTATCATTCTCTAACGTGTGTAATGCGCTAGCCATTTCAGTGTGAGGTCATCTTCTGCCTGTGTTTTCTTCCTCTCATTATGATGCTTATATCTTTGTTCTCTGTGCTGAATTGCAGGTGTGGAGACACTAAAGTGAAGCTGGGACAGAAAGTGTCCAGCTGCAACCTGTTTGCAGCCAGGCTCATCCCAAAGGTCTGCATTGTAACCAGCTTTGTCTGAACAGACACACACATTGTGTTGTCAGTCACTCTCAAACCAGTTTTTTTTTTTTTTTTTTTACTTGTTGTCAGCACTATGTCTTATTTTAGATTCTCATCTGTATGCATTGCTTGACTCTTTTGTTTCTCTCCACCACATTCCTAGCTTGTACATCCTTTCACAAACTCTGAGCTCAGTTACAGGAAGCCCCTCTGGTTGGCCTATGGCTCCTGTCTTGGTCACTTGTTTTAATTGAAAATAAACCACCAGGTTACTTGTTCCTCTTCCTCACTGATGGCATTTGGTTAACAAAGCCTTAATTTGAGAGAATTAAAAGTATTGTGGATAATATGGTTTTTGCACAAATAAATAATAAATGAATTGTACATTTGGTTATTTTCTTGTACATTGACTAAATTAAGTTCTCTAATAGTTGTGGCTGCAGACAGATGGCCTCGACAGACATAGTATGACTGAATTAACTCAAGCTATTTGCTTCATCTAAGGTTTAATTCACTGTTAAAACTAGAACTTACAATTTATCACCAAAATACAGAGGATGTAGTGGCAACTAATATGGAGAAAATGCAGTTGAAACAGCTCTAGATCATGCAGGTAACTTTTGACCTATTCAGACCTGATGAAATGCCATAAATGAGACAAGAGTTACTTTAAAATGGAAATGAATGCTAGGTCAAGCTTGTATGGAGCTTGTAGTGTTGGCGCCATTGAGACCAAGTGCCAGGGTTATGCTCCCAAGCACAGATTTTTAATTTTTTTCCTCATAATATGTTGTCCTTGTGATTGAAAGGAGCTAACACGCACTTCCCTGTTTAAAAAGACAAAAAAAACATATTCTTGGAAATGATACATTGCCATTGAAAAGAAAAAAATATCCAACATGCACAGCAAAAAGTAAAGAGTTGAATTTTCAGGGTTAAAGATTTCTGAGTTATTTTTAACTCCAAAATAGTTATTTTAACATGTTCAGAGTGAAATGTTAGTCAGCACTGGGGTTATTTCACAGTGTTAATCACATCAGTGTTAAACTAACTCATTTCAGACA
>JBBBVU010000016.1:4892286-4911768 GCA_037177055.1 Atherinosoma microstoma | reverse complement strand
GTGGAGCTATATAAACCCACAAAAAGTGTTGAAATCAACTCTGTAGGAGTTGATTTAACACTCGACTTTTTGCTGTGTGCACTGGACATTTGCTGTCTGCACAGGTCCAAATCTTTAGACCAAAACCTGTTTAAAGTCTGAAAATGTAAACCAGCAAACAAACCAGGAGTCTGGTTGAGTTTTTAGTAAGAGCCATTGTAGAAATTGTTCAACTTATCTAAATACCTAGAAAAGCAGCTTCAGTATTTTTCTTTTTCTACTCTAACAAAGGAATAATTGGAGCACCCTTCACAAAATGAAGAATATTCCATCCCATAATCCCTTGCAACCGTAACTTTCACAGTTGTACTTACTCAGTTATGTAACTGTGATCTTGTTAATAAATAAGAGGACAGAAAGGTTTGTGACAAAACATATATTCCATTTTTTGCCCCTTTTGTTTCTCTTTTTTTTAATATGATATACTATAGCTTTATCCTCTAATAACATATTTCAAATATAGCCTTGCATGCTAACATTGCATTTAATGAAGTACCAAAAGCCATTTTGAATATTTTATTTGAGAACCACATCACAAAAAAGAAAATACATGAACACACTGATCTGCACAAATTTAAGACAAAACTTTGTTACTTAATGCAATTTTCATGGTTTCCCTCCTTGTGCTTGACCATAAAGTATATACTTTAACCTGTGGCAGGAAAGCTTGTATCCTTTTATTCATGTCCTGCAGATAAAAACAGCAGATCTGCTCCACCCAATACTTCAAATTGCTGTCATGTGGTTCCAAAATATTGTCCAAAAGATCATTTTGAATGTTTTTCACATTAAACTATGATTGTGATAGCTTTTCTGTTCCCACAGCTGGAGCTGTTTGCTAAATAATTTCATGTATTATCTGAGATAATTCTGATCTCTGGTCTCAGATTCCTCATTTCCTGAGCAGGAGCATTAGTCATGCAGGTCATTTGTAACATCTTGCAGGAGATGCACTTTGCAGTTTACTTGAATTTGCAGTTGCAATAATGCACACACAGCACTATGGGATGAGCCCTGTTTTATCATGGCCAGGTCCACTCAGTGTCGTGCATGCTCAAATGTGACTCTTTACAACTGACAGATTGCTTGGTATTTATAAGCAGAAAATATAAGATAATCAAACATAACTTATAGGATCTTGGAGCTTTTGAAGGATGATTTCACTAATAGTGTTTATCCTGTGGTGCTGCAGTTGCACTGGAGTTAAAAATCTTTTTCAGTCTGAAGCATTGACAGAGCATTATTGGATCTTGGTTTAGAATACTCCCACACTGTAGATGGCTGTGGGTGAGATTTTCTATTTCTTCAACTTTCTAGTTGTTGAGAAATTGTAAAGAACAGAAACACAGATTTCTCCATTTATCCTTGACATATGTGCTGCTTAACATTTTCACAGAAATGGGTACTGATGGAACAATTCATCTGTTCATGTTCATGTACATCAGTCTTACTGCATCTATAGAAATACTGACACAAAAGGAGTGGTTATCAAGGAAATAGTCCAGACTCTGGAGACCTAGTTTTTTCTCCTGTCTCACCCATTACTTTGTACACTTTTAAACTTATTTTGAAGCAGCACTTCTGAGCTTTGACAGAAATATGCACTGTAAACCCCTAAAGAAGATTAATTCAGCAACTGTCTTACATTCTGTCTTTTCTCAGAGCTTTCTCCAGCTGGTAAAAGTCAGAGCAATGGTGTCTCTTGCCCTGTCAATTTTCTTTCTTTTCCTCGCAACACCGTCCTCTAAGGTTTATGATGTGTGTTTAAAACTGCCAGTGTGTTGATATCCAGTTGCTGGCATGTGCTGCGGTACCGTAAAGCAATGAACAGCTGGCATGTGATGCTCTGGGCTGGGAAAAGAAAGTTGTAAAGTTAATTGATTGAGTTGAGTGATTTTTTTTTTTTTTTTTTGGGGGGGGGGCTAATAATGCTGCAGGGCAACAAGAACTCCAGGAATGTGCATAACAAATGTCAGTGTGCCATCAAAACAAGTCAGAAGCACAGAGTTTTAAGGTCTGGAACTTGTGTAGTATTGCTTTAGAAATTCACTTTTGTTTTCGCTCACTAGTTAAATCAAGGTGATAAAATCTACCTGCAAAAGGTAGAAAGTTGGTGAAGGTAAGAAGTCTCCAACTGAAATGCAATACCTTTGGAGCGAAAGTGCCTCATAAATGTCTATCTAATCTAACGTCCATCCACCTGTCTGCTATACTTTTTAATTTTTTATCAGTATGCTTCACGCTGCTTTATCGCTGACGGGCTGTTATGTGGCAACTGCAGCATTTCACGCTGAATTTTGTCCTTTCTACACCCTTCACAGCAGAAGCACAAACTGTCTCATATCTCTCAGTGAAGGCCTGTTGCATTAAGATTTTCTAAAAATGTCAAACTTATTACATAAATTGATACTGAATGGGATTTTTATTACTGTTTGTAACGTGTATTTACTGTGCATACTTACTCTGATAGTGTGGCTTGCACTGTGCTGCTATTTTTACCACTCCACTCTTAAAGTAAAGTACTTCTCTCTTGGGGTCTAAACAGGATTCTGCAAGCAGCCACCTTAAGTCACGAAGGCTATACCCTTTCTGCTGTTGTTGTCTTTCATTTTAGTTTCGTTTTTTACCATGTGACATTTAAGACAGTCATTTTTGGATTAAGACATCTTAAAATATGTCTGTGGCCAAAAGAGATGAACAGAATCTTAAAGCATTAAATATAGACAAGATGATGGGGAAGGGAATGGACAGAGGTAGTGCTGCGTCATACTTTCACCGAGCATTTCTGGAGTGAGAAACAAAAAGCTCTGTCTTCACAAGCAAATTGCGGGCTTACATAACCTGTTTTAGAGTGACTTCAACTCAGAAAACGCTGCTGTGTTAATGGTGTGATTGCTTGTGTTGCTGTGGCTCAGAGTAGTTTTCTGTTTCAGCAATGATAGCCCCCCCACACACCATTTCTAGTTTTTTTTTTAAAAATGTGGTTTAGTACACTTTATTGATATTTCATGGGGCTGATACAACCACTCAAAAGGTGGTAACTTTTAAGTTCTTAGTGTTTAACTTCAGAAGTGTTACTAAATGCTCCCATTTCATTACAAATATTTGCACATTTATGGGACAGAATGTGAAGAGGTCAACTCTACCTGCTCCTCAAACACCATATTTTCACATTTATCCCGTAACCCACCAACCCTCTTTATACCAGACTGTTCACTGGATCATGCATCTGTGTGCACATTTTAAAAAAGGTAGAAACAGGGAGCATCATCCAGAGTGAGAGTGAGGAAGCGCAAAAGCAAGACAGGAGGAGGGAGAATGTGAGGAAGGGCGGGAACAGAGGTGGCTGCTGGCACTCTGCAGTATACAGATCTGCTGAGAGCGCCAGAGCAGAGCTCCTCCACAGAACACAGCCGCAGGGCTGCCACTGCAGTTCAGATTAAATCCTCGCGCAGAAATTTTTACTGCTCAGGAGATTTCAAGAAAGAGGACAAGCCAAAACGGGAGACAAGAAAAGTGTGAATATAGAATCAGGCTAAGAAGGTGAGTAGAACTGGCTGAGGTTGTCTGCTGTTTGTTGTAAGAACAGAACTTCCAAAAGGACGAGGCTCTTCATGTTCTACTTTTGGAGTCTATTTAATCATTTATTCTCTCCCTCATTTTGGTTTGAGAAACATAACCTTGCTATTTTAAAAGTTCTATATAGTTTGTCTTTTTTCTTCAATAAACATTTCCAGCTTGTTTGTTTTCTGGCAGTTCCAGCACCACTCTGATATCAGCCTCTGAATTTCAACCCAGTATGTGTGCGTTTCTTCGAGGTGTGTGAGCATGTTTTTTTGAATGAGAGCATCAAATATACCTGCGCAAGTTAACAGATTCTCAGGTTTATCTGCTTGAAAACTGAGTGTGTGCAAGTCAAATACAAAACTACATCAGAATTCTGCAGGAAACTTATCATTTCTGCTGTTCTTCACACAGAGTCTCAGAGGACCTGATGATGTCACGTTGCAAAAGCTGCTGAGGCAGGATTTACTCAAGAGTCACATCTCGCATCACAGACGGTCGAGCCTTTCTTTTTTTCTTTAGAACTATTTTGGAAGAAACCTCCCCCATCTGCCTTTGCCTCTACCCCAGGATGGCTGGCTGTACCTGCCGCTGCAGGCAGGGGGTGCTCAAGTTAATCCAGTCCCTACAGAGACTGGTCTCAGGAACCCTCACAAAAGGTAAGGTGTTTTTTCTCTGATGCACAAACACATTTAATGACTTTTTAATATAGATTTGATTTTATAAAGTGTAATTTAACAGGTTTGCTTTGCTATGATAGAAGGAGCATGGTGGGGTTTGTAACCAATTCAGTGCAAAAAAATGTTCATGTCAAAGACCACTTTTATCCTTTCGCTCATACATTTTTATCAACATGGTTTCATCAAGCACTGTTTTGCAAAATGAAATCAATTTTAATTCCATAGTTGAAGTCAGATAAATCTCATACTGGTGGGGCAGCCATATGGTCAAGGTCAAGATTTAGTTCCCACATCAGCAGTTGTGTAGCTTATTCTTCAACAGCTGTGTCATATCTTACACCACATTTACGTAATGCTAGAAACATGAATGAAATGTTGTTTAAGTCTGACTAAAATTGGATTTTCATGTAAAATTCTTGAGTAGTCAATGTCTTTCCTGCCAGAGCAGCTGAAAGCCTGGAAATAAATCTGGCAAGGCCATTTACATGAATGTTGGTTTAAAAGAGAAAAACAAACAAAAAAAATTCAACAGTGTATTTTAGATAGATCCATCTAAAAAGATTGATGTTTTAGAAACTAAATGATTCTAAGGTACAAGTGAACAATCTTCATTGAACTGGGACCTAAAGTCACTTTGCTACGCAATGAATCTTGTCTCCTAGTGGAGGAATTTTTGGCTCAAATATTGTCTTCTTTTAATTGTACTTACTTTGTTTTTTCTTTTTTCTTCTCTGTATTTTTCTTTTTTTTCAGCTTTCTTTGCTGTTATAATCAATTTTGAGTTTGAGTATTTTTGTGCTCTATATAAAAAATGTTGACTCTGTCTGCATGGGTGTCTTTACAACCTCATCTCAAAGAAATACATGAAATAACCACAAGGTCTCAACACTTATTTACGTGTTTGCATCACGTAGTTGTTCAAAATTAATCAAGGTAATGTTAAGTCAATAGTGGAGCTTTGTTGTGATGTCTGTATGACTTTCTGAAACAACACAAAAAAAAGCACAAGGTCCGTTTCCATTGGAGAAAAAAAAATTAATTACTTATGCACAAGCAAAAACTGAAACATTTTCACATCCAGTTTAAAAACTACAGTATATGTTATTGCTTTCTGTAAAAAGGTTTTACATTCAAATTTCACTTTAATAAAACTTTTATCATTTCATTTTTTAACGTAATTTCTCAATGGATATTGAAATGGTAGTATATGCATGTGCATATATTTGATCCATAGACTGTGTGCTGACCCTAAATCCAGCATTTCATGCCTTCTTTCAAGCTTATATAAAGTCCTAGATTGTGAATAAAGTTATATCTCCAAAGATGACTCATTTTGAAATATATTTTGGAAAAATAAAAGCTAAATTTTTTATCTTTGGTCTTGCAAGTGTTCTCTGAAACTAAGCCTCTGAAGGTCTCTGTCAATGAAATAGAAAAATAAAAACTTTAGCTTTCACTAAACCAAATATATCATTGGAAATGTCTTCATCTGTATGAATAACATAAGTCAGAATGAACACTCTACATGACTCCTTATTTGAAAAACTGACATTTGAACCTTGACATCAGTACATATTCAGTAACAATGAAATGGGATAAAGACATGGGACTAACTGTATAGAGAGCACTTGACCTGAGTTGTCATATAATAACTCAGGTGTTATACCCACCATCTAAGGGTGCTGTAAAAAATGTAAAAAACAAAAACATTTTCACCCATTTAAAAATTAGTTTATTAAGATTTCAATCTCATCCCATTCCCGAAAAGTCATGCAGACACCAGGACAAAGCTCCACCAGTGGCTTGACATTGCCCTGAATTCCATGTTCGTGGCATGTAATTTTGAACAATTATGTGTCACGAACATGTAAATAAGTTTTGTGTCACGTATCTCTGTAAGATCAGGTCGCAATCTTTACTCCTTGAGTCCTCTGACTTGTGTCCTGTTCAGGAATCCTTCCATGAAGTTGATGAGATGAGATCTTACTAATTTGTTACTTACTAATATAAAAATACATATCCATGAAGCTGACAGTGAATCGGGAGCTAATAATAAAAAACAGAAGGAATTGTTTGTTTTGCCAGGTTAGTGTATTAAAGGCCTTAATAAGACTTGATCTGTTGCACACACTTTCAAGAGCTGAACTGTAAGGTCAGGTAAACATCATCCATGCACTTCCCTTGGGTAACACTTGTTACGTATGCACTTTAAAAGCTCTGATTCACTTCCTTTTTATGACCTTTTTCATCCTTTAAAGTCGAAAGTTACTTAAAAGAAAACACACACACAAAGGCTGACTCACTGAGTCGGAGTGTAGCTGAAATTCATCCTGGATCAGTAAACAACTCTGCTCTCATTTTCAGAATCATTTGTGGCCTGATGTGAATTTCAAACTATATTTCTGTATGACTATGAACACTATTGTGCAGATTGCAGGCAGTCCATTACTTAGATACAGTCTGTGGGTCAAAATACCTCAGGTTTGTTTGAGTCTATGTAACATCAGGTTACTCTTAGAGTCTGATGCAAAATTATTTGAGACTGCTGCCAGGAATTGATTTCTTCCAAGATGCAAACTTGACCAAGCAAAAACACTGACAAAGACTAAACTCTAAAAAGCTGATACGTTTTCTTACTTGTGATGTTGTTGCCAGAAAAATAATCTGGGTAAAAATAAATTAATAAAGGAAATGTAGATATCTGTGTTTTGCTGAGAGTGAGGTCATAGCTTAAACTGGTAGCTTAGCCATTATTCTATTTTGGAAATAATACAACCTACTCATGGGTTGGCAATCTAGGTCATGCAGTGCAGCTACATGTTGGGTCTACAAACTGAAGCAATTTCAAAACCTGCATCTGCATCAAGGAGCTATCACATCTGCTTGGATCAAGTAATCTAATGAAATGTGACATAAAAGAATGGAGACCAAAACTTTTTTTTTTTTTAGGATGATCTGTTGTTTTCCACATTTAGAACATCTGTCGGTAATCCTGCCCTGTTTCTTCAAAAGATGAGTTGCTGATGAAATGGAGCGTGAACTTTATCAGACATTTAGTCCCATGATAGTATGACTCTGCTCATGTTTTGCTGCCTGTCCCCAAATGCTCTTTCTGTGCTTCACTGGTTGCAGCCTGGGTCTGACCTATTCAGACGTAAGGTTAACATGTTTCTGTACTGAGCAACAATGGGGCTTTGTCTCCATTTAGCTTCATAATTAACTGTCACTGAGTTAATTAAGCCTTTAGTCAAAATACTAAGATAAGAATTGTCTGAAAGGAGGCCATAAATTTATCCCACACTGGGAGTTTTTCAAAAAGGTTTCATTTAAAGAACACCATTTTTTTATTTAATGATAATATAGTTTGAATATATGTTTCCGATAGTTATTATGCCCTAACAGTTTTTATTGGGATAACTAACTGAGCATGCCTAAGATTTGATAAGTTAATAAGAGGGTGAAAATGCTGAAACGAAAACTTTAGTGTCACACACAAGAAATCCAGGACAAAAACTAAAAGATAAGGCTGCTAAACCTTAGCTAAGCTTAAATCAAAATTAGTGGTAAATAGAGAATATGTACACGTAAAGGGTCTGTTTTTACTTTTCACCCTTCAGGTTTAAGAGACATTCAGCTGCTTGATATTCATAAAGAACTAAAAGCATTACACGGACTCTTGTTACTAAGGAACTAATCGTGCTATGTTAACTTATGGCAAGAAAATAGTCTGTGATTGTGATTGCCTTCCAGATTTTGTTTACAGAATGTGGTGATAATTATATCACACAACATCCCCTCTGCAGATTACAGCAGAGGAACAACATAGGATATTAAATGGATGAAAAGAAACTAAACATTTATTTACCTTAGAATCTTACATGTACTGTTCACATTTATATGACTTTTTCATATATGAGCTGAAAACACTGCTGTTCACCTTTACAGATGCCCTACTTATAAGTTCAGCAGCATGTATATTTATCTTGAGACCTTTAACCATTGCACACTGAGAGTGCCAGAGTTGAGAAACTAAGGCTTATGATACGCCTCGGGCCTGAAGCTGACTTGACACACATTGTGTTCATAGCTCCCCAGTGGTATGTGGTACTCTAGTTTGACATTATTTTGCTTGTACAAATGGTTTGCTTATCATATTGGGGCTGCAAATTCTTTAAACTTTATCTTTAAAAAAATCTATTGATATTGCTGCGCTTTATACTAAATAAGGAAATGGAAAAAGAGAAGAGGGAGAAACAGGAGAGGTTTGAAACAACTGCCCATTACCCGAATGTCTTTATTAAAAACCTAAACAACACCCAAAAGGGATGATAAAATGTCCTGGATTCATTTGAGAGTACTCTGATAACGTGTTGGACTAACCCTAGAGGAAAATTCAAACTAGGACAAGACTTGGACAGAATCACTGAGCTGTGAAGAAAGTGGGACATCCACAAAGTCACTGAGTTTCAGATCATTCAGAGCCATGACTTTGAACATACATACAGAATAGAAATTGACTGCATAGTGACTGCTTAATCTCTTTTCTGCACAATGTTTGTTTCCCTAAAACTGAAAACCAGTTAAAACTCACCAAGTATTCTAAAGGTGCTGGATTTATATGAATTAAATACCCCTCTAACAGTCAGGATTAAAATGATTACCAACTTGAAAGTAGCCTGAAAGAAGTTCTTATTGTATAGGACACATATGAGGGAAATATAGCCTATGCTATCTGTATGAGTGAGTGTAATGAATGTATTTCTTCTACTTGGAGCAAACCTGAGATTTAATTCAGTATAAGAATATTGTTACAGTATGAATAATAGATAGATGATAATTAAAACAGCAAACAATCATTATTGTGTAAGGCTGAGCAGCAATGGACTTCAGTGCTGAAGAAGCCTCTGTCTAAAGACACTTGACCATAGAGGATGTGCAAGATTGTGCATTATATGAAGAGGATTGTACAACATTGTCTATGTTGCATCATGGTAAGGGAAAATTGCATTTCAAGTCAGTTATCTAGTTGAACACCCAGATATCTGCCTCTGCCTCTGCCTCTACCTCCACCTCATCTGCCAAGAAAATATAAAGTGTGAATAAGCATGGAAAGGAAATACTGCAATCACACTGCAGTAATAAATACATACATATATTCTGTATATGTCGGTGAATGAATTAGCAGTTCCAGAGTTGGCAGTTCATGCAGCAGACGGTGAATAACATTGCACTTAGGGAATATCACACGGAATAGATTGTACTTGAACCAATAAATATGAGTCCAGTGACATATAAATAAACATAATAAGCAGTCCCAATACTGAGAGTTACCATGGTTACAGGTAAGACTTGGTGTGTTTGGTGCATGTGCGTGTTTGAGTGGGTGCACATGTATTGGTAAATTTGTATCAAGGGAGATTTCAGTTAGGTGGGGGAAAAGGTGCAGCGTGTTTATCAGTGCCTTTGGGTCAAAACTGTTCTTTAGTCTCCAAGCGTGAGTGTACAGAGCTCTGGAGTGGTTGCCAGTCGGCTGGAGGGTGAAGGAGCAGTGACTGCGGTGGCTCAGATATTTACAGATAATCGTGGCTTTGCGACAGCAGCGAGTTTTATAGATCTGTTCTGTACATGGGAGGGGTAGTTTTTGTGATCCAGGAGACTATTTTGCTGCTGTGTTGGAGGGCCTTTCTGTTCTCCTTTAAAGCCACCACACCGTCCTACAATAAGTGATGTTTGATTTTGTTGATCACTTGTAGAAGCTGGAAAACAACTTTTGTAGAAGTTCTTGTCTTCTTCAAAAGACTCTGCAGATCTTTTCAGATTACCTGATGTGGACCCCAAGGTGTTTGACGTTGTGGACCCAGTCCACCCTCACTTTGTTCATACCAGAGGGTTGATGAGCATTGTTATTCATTCTCCAGAAATATCATAGCACATTTTAACAGTCAGTGCAATAGCATTAACAAATGTTCTTTTTAATTGTTTTTTTCATATTTACTGAATATATTTTCCTCTGTACATTCACATGTTGATTCCAAGAGCTTCAAATATTGTCGATCTGGTTAAGTCCCTTACATCTCTAATATATGCATAGGGTCCTTTGGCCTTATTTCACCCACGCACAAGTCACAGCAATATTTCTTGTTAATATCAAATGTAGCAACTCTAAAAATCTGAAATTCAATCTGAATTGTTTAGTAGTGAACACGAGGCAAGGCCCCCATTACACGGCTGAAAAAGGAACACAGGAAATCCACAGACAGGTTTTGTACTTAAGCTTCATTTGTATCTTTCAATGGGAGCACAGCACCCAATGTAACATGTTTAATTTGACTTAAGATGATGCACTCAGGACTGAAAGAGGGGGCATAGCTCTTCTTTTTTTTTTGGTTTGTTTTACAGAAACACACATTTACTGACTATAGCATCCCACGACAATGGTTCTTAAACCAACAGTACCAATTCACAGATAAAAAGAGAAGATATTTATTTTACATCACACTCCCAGTCCTACTGTGTGGGCTGATTGCTGTGGTTCAGTCAAAAGAATAAACATGTGATTAATTCACTCTATTTTTACTTGTCGCACTTTTCCACTTGCTGTTTGGTTATGTTTACACCTGAATTGTTCGCCTAGTTTAAAAAGAAAATGAGCTTGAGTTTAAAATGCAGTGATTCACCATCCAGTCAAATTAATGCGGATAGAAAGTTTTACTTTGATAAACTGTTGTGCTCACCATTATCCAAGCATAGCATTGTCTTTATTGGCTTACCAATACTTTTACCGCCAGCTTTAAAATATTATTCAACCAATCAACACCTTCATTAAATGTGTGTGGCTGTGATTGAATACTAATTCCTGCAAAGCAAACTCTACCTTTTTAAATGCCTAATTCAGCTGGACTGGCTGTAAAAAAAAAAAAAAAAAAGGAGCAATAAATCTATATAACTCATAAAATATTGATTTAGGCAAGACAAGTTTATTTGTATAGCACATTTCATGTACAAGACAATTGAAAGTGCTTTACATTTAATCAGGGGCTTAGCATGAACTTCTGAGCCCTATATGTACAAACCTTCTTGGAGAGCCCCTGTGCAGACTTGAGCAAAAGTTCTCACACATAGGTTTCTCACGGTATTAGACAAATGTTGATTATGATGTAAGTTTAGCTTCTAATTAGCAAAATGGCTTCTCTGGCCATAGTCCTGGATCATCTGGCAGATATCTTCTGGATCACCCAGCCTCTCACTGTCTTCCTGTTTGCTACAAGGAAGCCAGACCCCATACCTGCTCGATAGATACAAAATTACCATAACCTGCTTATAGCATAAAATACAATAGAATAAAAGCTACCTGATGTAAGTGTTACTAAGATTCTTTAATCTGAATCAGCTACAGATGATTGATTGTGAACTGAAGATCTTCACTGCCTCCATGAGCTCACCTTATCTCACATCCTCAGTGCTATTATATGAACATGATGATGGACCTGCTGCTGCTGCTGTGTCTGAAACTAAGGACCATGTAGCTCATGATGTTAATCTTTTGCTAATACTGATATATTAAAATGTCAAGTCAAATGCTTTGTGGTATTAACTTTGATGATTTTTAGATATGAATTATTCTTTGTTGAATCTGAGTTTGTCAGGAAACTAAAAGTAGATCAGCAAAAGATCCCTCTGACCACCTGTGGCTGAACTAGGTAGAGATTATTGTACATCCTCTGCTCTTTACATCCTAAATTTGAAAACTTCTTTTATTGAAAATTTACAAGGCTACAGGAAAAGTCATGGACCAGCAAGGCTTCATAATTTTATTTGACGAAGTTATTGAATATGTTTATTTTAATATGTCATTAACCGTCTTGGCCATTCTTGTGTTAAATACATCCTAACATGCTGCCTTCACTCTCAGACACATGCTGCTGGTATCAGTTCAAACTGTGTGTTAGCTCAGGTGCTGCTCACCTTTCTTCTCTAAGAAACAAATAAGAAGCTGCTACTCACTTCATTTTCTTATCCTATGTTTTTCTCTCCCTTTTCTGGTATTCAAACTTTACTTTCTTCAGGAAATGTGTGACTTACTCCTCTAGCTGTCTGACTTTACTCTGTTTGTACTCCTTGAACCGTCCGTGTGGGTGTGGATGAAACCATTAAGCACATTTTAAGAGGGGAGATAGGGCCCTCAAAGAACATCCATCATTATTGTCAATGCAGAATTTGGTCTCTCAGACCCTTCATTCGACAGACTTCCCAACTATCTTTATGTGACTACGAAGTTCAGGTCTGAGTCCTTGACTACTCTTTTACTCTAGCTTTCTGGCTTGGTTGTTGGTTTTTAACTTAGCTGTTTAAAGCAGAGTACTGATTCTTAATCTTTCTTACTTAGCTCCAAAAACTATCATTTCAGTTTTGTCTTAATTTAAATGAAGGAAGTTCTGGCACATCCAATCTCTAATTTGATCAATGCTTCCGATAATTGTGTGGATCAGACTATAATCTCCTGGTTATGTAGATTTGTGTGTCATCAGCATAGTTATGGTAACAAATTTTGCTGTTTTTAATCATTTGGAGGAGCATGTACATGTTGAACAGCAGTTGCTCCAAGATGGAGCCTTGGAGAACTCCACAGGTTATTCTAGTTCGCCCAGATTCAAAGTTACCTATAGATACAAAGTAGTCCCTGTCTTTTAAATTGGAGTCAAACGAATTAATTGCAGTGCCAAAAAGTCCTACCCAGTTTTCAGACGGTCTAAGAAGATGTTATGGTTGATGGTGTCAAATGCATTTAGATTATTTGCATAATTGTGATTCACATTGTAGAAATTAAACAGCATATACTAGTTTTGCTTGCCATTGCTGTTTGGAGCCAGGACAACAGGTACATCTCAGGAATTAGATCATATAATATATTCATTGTACAACAAACCTACCATACACACTTTTCTTTTGTTAATAACCACACAACTTTATAAAATATGGAGACTGATTATTTTGCATTCTTATCTCAATAATACAAGTCACACATCTCCTCTAAGTGCATAACCTTGCAGCAACCCTTTGGAGACAGATTCAGATGGCACAAACCCATCTATCATCACAAGTGGGTTGACCAAAACTACAGCACTTGACATTACACTGCCTTTATCTGAAATTCTCCCCAAAAATTCCCCTTTCTCCTTTCAACCCTTTTCTCCTTTCTAGTGGTTGTTAGAGCAGTGGATTGAAGCTGACAGTGTCTCTGCTTTTAATTTTTTACATCATCTCACTACATACTTTTATGTAACCGCCCTCTCCTAGATTTATTTTTGTCTTTTGCTCTTGCCTCCTCTGTGTGTGCATATGTTCCAATCTCTACCTTAGTCCTGGTCAGCAACATTGTTTTACAACTTTTCATTCTCACAGAATGTCTTATGGTCATACATGGATTTGATGTTTGCAGTTGCAAAGTGATGGTTGTGTTGTGTGTTATAGATGGCAAAGCTCTTAAGTCGTGCTGTCATATTTGTGTGCTGTTGTGCTCTGTAGATTCTTGCTCATTGTGTATTTAATTGAGAGCCAAATGTGCTTGCAGTGTTGACGCAAGCTGCTGGTGGATCAGGAAACATTGCATTCTGCTGACACCTTCTGTTCAACAAGTAATACTACAACAATACAGAGAATTGTGAAAGCACTCTGCTTTAAAATACATAAATATGCAAGAAAATGGTGTAAAACTGTTCATGCTGTCTTTTGCTGGCTAAAGTCAGCCTGTTATGTTTGGACATTTATAACTAGAAATGTGTTTCTCAGCTGTGTGGTGACTTGATAAATATCTTGTTTTTGTTCCTGTTCTCGTTCAACTTCTTCTTCAGCTTTGTTGTTGTTGTTGTCATTATTCATAAGAAGATGATTATGAGATTACTTTTTATCTTTATTTCTATTCATAACAAGTTTATGCCCATTAATTCCAGTGTAGGAGTGAGATAGGCCGGAGTCTATTCCACAGCTATTGGGCAAGAGGCAGGATATACACTGGATAAGTCACCAGTCCATCATAGGACCAACACAGGGAGACAAATAATCACTCACATTCACACTCACTCCTTGGGAGAATTAAGAGACACTGATTAACCTAGCTTGCATGTGTTTGGATTGTAAGTGGAAGCCAGAGTAAGTGGAGTGAACCCATGCATGTACAGGGAGAATGTGTAAGCTCCACAAAGAAAGGCTTACATGTTTTGCCTTTAAATTGTCTAATACAGTTAGAGATCCAGGATCCATTAGATCCAGTTACATTTTTCATTGTACTATTTTTTTTTTAATGATGAACACACACTTACAGTTAGTGGCACAGTGTTAAAGCTTAACTACATAATTACCCATTTTCCCACAAGTGATTTCAATTTTTAAATATCTTTTTGAATCTTTATCGACAGCTAAATTGCTTCCACAATCTATTCAAATTCCCAGTAAATACATTGGTAACTACAGATTTCCCAGCCTTGTTTTCTATGAGTCAAAAATATTGTAATTTAAAAATTTGAACAAGAAATAAGCTGAACAGTGGTTTGGCATTCATATTTATAAATTTTCGCAGATGCATTTAAATAAAATTTAAAAGAAAATTGATCTATAAAAATCTGGGGAAGTCATTTGCTAACTGATATAATGAATATCATCTTCATAATGAAAAAAGATCATATATGTAGTATTTTGCTGGTAATGTTGCCTCAGTTCATTTTTTAAATCTATGTTTTCTCTGTGCTGGTAGTGGTGGGCTGACTGTGGAACAAATGGTTAGAAATTATGAATCCAGACTGCAGTGCGGTGTCCTTGATGCTTGACACCGTGCAGCCTGATATGGTGCAAATGAACAGATCCAGATGGTAGTCATCTTTGGGTTACTTATCGTAATCTGTATACTTGATTCTATATTTGCAGGTGTTTGTAGTCTTGTTTTTGTATACTGGAACAATTACAGGGTCAGTTATTTTTGTAATGGAGGGAGTGGTAGGAAATGCTATTTAAACATCCATATCACTAATGTTAAGCCATGCATGGCTGATTTTGTCTAGGAAAGATGATGAATATTTGATTGAAAATTCTGTGAAATCCCTGCATAATACTGTGACTGTTGATCTGTAAAGGTAAAACTTGTTTTTTCTGGCAAATTTTGCATGGAGAAAAGTACCTTAGGGAAAGTATAGAACAATGTATGCTTTTCTAAATTATGTATGAAATTATGTTTAATTTATCAGTGCTGGTTAAGTTCTTACCTTAGTTCCACCTGGGTGATGACAGGTCTGGTCTTGACAAACCACCGCTGCAGCCATACACCACTTAATTTAAAAAGAAATGTATTGATTTGTTTTGTGGCATCTTTGTATATGGAAACAATGCAAACAAGAAAAATTGCAACACTACTTTATCAATTATTTAATAAACATTTATTTGCTAGATAAAAAGACCCTAAACTTATAAAATTGAAAAATAACAGTGTAGAACTAGGACTTTTTCAGTTTAAGAACCTCTCTGCCTCTTTCAGATGTTCTTTACAGCTCAACTCAGACATGATGAAGTACAACTTTCAAGAAACAAGAAAGCCATAATAATGCTGAAAAAAGCTGCTGGGCATTAATTATTTACCATCTCGAATAGGCTTTCTGAGGCAGTCACATATACACATCCACACTTATACACAAAAGAAACTTCTCATTTCCTGACAACAGCAATTGAAATCATTTTTTTTTTTAAACAAAAAAAACAACTTCATATTTCTTGTGTTCCTCTCCTTTTCATGTACCACACATAAACCAAAGCGACTCCTTTTTAAATATCTCTCCTAAGGCTGCAGTTTGAATAATAGCAGCTGAGAGAGGCTCCAGCCCTCCCCAAACAGGATAAAGCAGGAAGAGAGTAGATGGAAGTAAATTGCGATACACTTATAAGCACTTATAAGTCCTTTTTGCATCCAGCAACTGATTTTTATGCTCGGTTTTTGGATAAATATATGCATTTCTTCCCTCCCATTGCACAGGGTTTATTTGATGTATATTCACTGACATTAAGCACTAATATTATTTTTTGTTCCACAATTTAAAAAAAAAAAAATCATTAATGCTAAACCTTGAATAAATTTTAATGTCTCCCTGCATAAAGAGAAAGGTCTACCCATAATGCTGTGGTGAGCTAACAGAAGCACAGACACATAAAATGCAGCCTTCACAGCTGACATATCTACATGCTCATTATGTTTAACACTGTGCTTCAGGCACCAACGTGCCAATTTGAGCTAGTATTCAACAGAAGTAGTCATTAACCTCTTGCCTGTGCAACGTAATGATTAAGATAAGAAAATGGGAATCTGTAAATTGAATGTAAAAAAAACAAAAGAATCAGCTTCGAGTAATTGATCTTGACTTGCCAACTCTCATTTCAGTCAGTTATCAGCAAGTGCATGGCTCCACCAGGACACAAGGGCAAGAGGAGGCAAGCAGCTTGAAAGAGGGGGGTGGGGGGGGCTGACAGATGAGTAAAGTGAAAAACAGAACGGAGGGAGTGGCGCAGAAAGGCAGGAGCAACTCATGTGCGTGTGTTTGGTAAGGGGAGAGAGAGCGAGAGAAAGAGAGCAAGAGAGGGAGGGCGGGGGGGTCAGGAATCCAAGAGAGTCCGATCAAAGAAGACAGCCGTCTTCCAGTAATAGATCTGAAACCCAGCGAGAAAACAGAGGGGCAAAAAGCCCTTTTAGAAAACAGAGCTGTGGAGGAAGACAGACACAGGACGACAGGCTGACAAAAGCGTGAATTAAGCAGCGGACCGTTACTCTGTGGGTTGTTTGACCAGGCTGGTTTCCACGGTGACAACATGGGTGCAGTGGTGGGCACTTTGACCATGCAAACAAAGCAAAGGAGACCATCAAGAGGTATGTCAACATTGGTCAGAGAGAGATGGAGAGGCAACAAAAGAGCAACAGTACACTGCCAGACCAGAGAAGTGAAAACCTGAATATAGCAACTGAACACGCATTAAGATCTCTTGGATCAACTCTAACTCATAATATGTTTTGGTTTAGGTTGCTAATTTGATGTTTTTGTCATATTTCAGCATAGTGATGTTTGGTTAAGGAAGTTAGTCAGTGAACACCAAAAGACAACAGGAAAATATGCTATCTAAAAGTGAGATACATGTAAACTAATGGCATAATATATGTTTATAAAGCATGTAAACCAGCTGCATTGATTTATAAGGGAGAGAAAGGATGTGAAATGACTGATTAAAAAAAAAAAGTCATTTCATATTCACTCAAAGAAGTGGCAGCAAAGCTGTTATTCAAGTCTCTCATTGATGCTGTGTTTTTTTTTAGCTATGACACATGCACTGTGGAAATGATGGAGAGACCACAGGATACCAGGATGTCCTTGAAAATCACAACCTCCGACTATGATTATGGTGTGTGTTACGAGTGTGTCAGTCGAATGTGTGATTGAGTGTGTGCGGGAGTAAAAGAGAAACATGCAGCAAATGAGGGTTTATCCCAGAGCATGTGAATTAACACGCAGTTCACATATCATACCTCTCATTGGCCTTATGCTTGAGAAACCAGTTGTCATGGAGACTGGGTAGTAGCAGCAGGAAAAAAAGCAAGATAGGAAACATACCCCATCAGAGTGAATGGTGAATTCATAGGAGCATGAAATGGAGATTAAAAAAGAAAGCAGAAAAAGAAGCTATCATTACCTGACCTGTAATGTAAGAACCCATTAGAAGAGAGTGATGATTTGTAGAAGCTTCTGCAAAGAAAAAATGTAATCCCTTGTCCTATTTGAGACTTTTAGGGGCCTTTTAACTGAGCAGGACATCTTGTTTTGTTTTGTTTTTACCAACATTAAAATTTCCCATTAAAAAGTGTGTTACAGACCCAGCCATGTAGTGTTTCAATAGATAAGATTAACCCCATGGAGAAATAACTATTAGAAAAGTATTAAAAAACAGGTGGCAGGCTGCAGTCTCTCTCTACTTTTTATCAGCATGGCAGATACTTCTGTTGTATCTATTTTGCCTGGAATTACAATGCAAGTTTAAAATGAACAGATGACAGTCACTGCATAAATTAACGAACTGAATAGAACGGCTGATATGAGTGAAAGGAAAAAATTGTCATCTTAATTAAAGCAGGTCTAAGATTCAAGACTTTCACCCTGCTAATTGATTGAAATCTTAGTGAATCACTCACAAAAAAAAACAGAAAACAGTGCAACTCTTAAAAAGGAATTGATACATTAAATAAATATAAGACAGCCAGTAAAAAAAATACTATCAAAATTCATACTCTGGAGGCTGCAGATAAAGCACTGGCACCAGTAGGTGCATCATCAAACACAGCCAAGATAAAGTAGGTAGATAAAGTCCTAATGTATTAAAAACATCCCCCCTATACAACAGAACAATTAAACCAAGAGAATGGCTTTCAGCCCTGAGTTTAAACTGTGCAGGGCTGTGCAAGGATCCACGGACTTAATGCTTCTTAGTTAGTTGTGAAAGGAAAGGAGATTAAAAAGGTTGATCTGGGTGAGTGGAGTCATTTAAACCTACAAAGCCCTACTTTTCCTATCTAGCCTTACAGATTTATGCTTTGGGTGAAAGTGTGCCAATTTGTCCAGCTGTCTCCGAGCCTTGGCTTGAATGTTGCTGGAGCACAGTTGTTGAATTTGTGATGTGATTCTGGAATTAACTTATCCATACAGTACATGTCATGGTACTAATGGTAACAAATTATGGAACTAAAGAAAGCAGCTAGTTCTTCCAGCACTTCTATTGTATTTCAGTTCAAATAAAAGTGTGACTGTGGTGTGGTGAAGGGTTACAACTTCTTGACCTAGTGACTTATTAAATCCAGAGAGACCGACAGAAAGTCACATAGACACCAGAAGGTTTCCGGTTTAAATATCAAGACATAATCCCTCAAGCACTGGGCTTAAGAAGAGCTGATTCTGTGATTATTTTAAATTCTCTGCTTATTTTGCATTTAAAGCAGGCCGTTTAACCTGGATTTTTGCTCTTAATGTTAAACTACCACATAGTCTATTGGCAGCTGTTGGATATCATATATCTCAAATCATAAGGGAGGAACTTCCTGAGGCACACACTCTTTCTTTCTTTCTTTCTTTCTTTCTTTCTTTCTTTCTTTCTTTCTTTCTTTCTTTCTTTCTTTCTTTCTTTC
>JBBBVU010000016.1:4869190-4886284 GCA_037177055.1 Atherinosoma microstoma | reverse complement strand
CAGACTCTGCCCTGGATCCACTGGAACCTGCTCAACCCCACCTAAACTGGAGAACCAGACCACATCATGACAGAGTGTTGTTGCAACAGCTGCTTGGAGACAGCTGCTTGGGTGAGAGGTAATGTAATATGATGGACCCCTTAAAGTTGTTCATCTTTCTGTGCAAATATGACCTCATACTCATCAGATTTTCACACAAATCCTAAAACCAAATAAAGAGAATACAATTAGGCAAATAAGACAAAGATAACATACTTGGTCATTTATATATATATATATATATATATATATATATATACTGCATATACTGAATATATAGGTGATATGAAATTAGCCTAATTTGAGGGCTGGTTACTCTAAAATTGAGTGAATGTGTGCGTGAATGGTTGTTTATCTCTCTGTGTTGGCCCTGCGATGGACTGGCGGCCTATCCAGGGTGTACTCTGCCTTTTGCCTGCTAATTGCTGGGATAGGCTCCAGTTTCCCTGCGACCATAAATTGGATTAAACGGTACAGAAAATGAATGAATAATTTGAGGGCCTGGTTAGAGTCAGGTGTTTATCCTCTTGTGTGAAAATCTGGTTCTCTTTAATATTTTCTACAACAATTTTCTCTGGCCAGATCCTTAGCACAAAAAATATCAATATTTTTAGACTGATGGATAATTGTTTTCCTCACACAATTTTCTGTTTATCCTTTTCCTTATTCCAGTGAGCATTTGTAGGACCTGACCAGGGAGAACTGATGTAAATTAGCCGTTTGGCTAAATCTGGCATATTTAGAAGCATTCCTTTGTTTTTAATATGCTCTGTCTCTAACAAATAAACAAGTAAAGCAGCTGTTACTGCCGGCCTGCCTATCTATCCAAACAAAAAGTAATGCAGCACAGCTGACAGTTAAATGCATCACTCTGCCTTCATTACCTGTTTCTCCCTCCCCAGGATGAGACCATGATGAGATCCATGCAGCTGTTTGAAAACGTGATGTAGGACAAGTGGAAATGAAGGAGACAAAGACATGGAAAATGAGAGGGCTTGGTGTGAGTGTTTGTGTGGGTGCATATGTGCAGTACCTCCAGTCTCTCCTCCTCCTCTTTCCCGTTCTGTCCAGCTGAGATCTGGATACAACCAGAATCTCCTGTGATGACACGAATGAAGGAATCGGAGTGGAATGCTTTTATCCTTTCTGACGAGTTTTGCCACGCAGCATACTCAAAGTGACTGATGTGACAGGCTTGGACATTAAGGCATCACTTTCAGCCCTGTCGTGAAGATTGGCCTTTTAAAGATAAAGATGCTCCTACATCACAAGGCTGCTCCTGACCTTTAAAGAACCATGTGCTCAAGAAGTTGAACTATTTATTTTTATGCCATGTCTTTTTATTTTGCCAAACAGTAACTGCATGTGTTTGAAAGACCCTTTTTCTTCTTCTTTTTGCTTGATTCATAATGGGAATTTAGCCACAAGGATACCTGTATACTGTCACCTGCATCTTGCTGTTGACAGATTTAAAGTGTCATGTCAGTTGTACCGGTGCAGTGACCCCTGATTTATTTGTGATGACCTGACTGCTGCCTGTCAGTCTGGCTGTTGTTTGTTTAACGCTTACAGATGATTTAAATTCTTTTAAAATTGTACATTTCATGGGTCTGGTGAGTCTGTTTGTGCGCCTGTCTCTACATTGGAACTAAGCTTTTAGTGAAAAGGAAGACTTATGTATTTTCACAGGTTTCTTGTTGTCAAATGTGTGTTGTCAAAAATGTACCAAAAAAAAAAAAAGGGAAAACATGCTGAAATCTTGATTTTCATGATGAAGTGCCCACAAAACCAAGATGCTGAAAATAATATCTCTATTAGCAGTGGTGACAGTTGATCAGGATGTGTTAACAGCCATGACAAACCACCATGTTTAATAGGTTAATAATGTCAGTGTGCCAGAAAAAGCCAGTTGAGGTCAATCCATTGAGATTCTTCATCAAGAAAGTTTTTGATAATCTTGCAAAGAAATTCAACTGAAAGTCTGCTTTGAAATGTGATCCTGTGATAAAAACAAAGAACAGCTTTGTCTATATCAATGAATGTTTCATTCTGCCTCTACCATCCGAACCTAGACGGTGATGTCACAGTGTGTACAACGTACAGATAGAACAGGGTATCTTCTGGTGTGACCTGCCAGTGGTTTTGTTTTAGTCTGGGTCAGTTTAAAAGCACCACCATTATAGAAAACTTACAGAGACATACTAGTTGAAGCACTGAAATATTAATCATTGCTCTATTTGCAGTCAGTAGAACAGCTCTTTGGTGCGTAGTACATCTGTGTGACATGACAGCCATAAGGTCTCCATTATCTTGGTTTGAAGTAGAGTTGTTATATCCCAAAAACAGAAGATTAATTTTAAGCCATAAGAATAAATATGTGAATTATTTAAATGAGTGGTATTTTCTTTATACTTGTATGTCATTATTCTGTATATGAAAAAATGTATAGAGAAATTAATAATTCAGAGCTGTGACTATTCAAAAAGCTGCAGGCTTATGTATAGGATTTTGGATAAATAGATGATGTATTTGTCCAGTTATACAAATGTGTAAAATACTGAGCCCTCTCCTGTAACACAGACTGGGCAAAGTGATTATTGGTGTGAATTGAAATGAATGAAAATTATGCTGTTAATCCCAAAAATGGTACGTCTATGTATAAATATAACATATAATAATGTATATGATATATAGATATGAACAGTGGCATGCTCATAACTATGTCACAAAAAGTTCAAAGTGATATACAAAATAGATTTTCTCTCACATACTAAGGGGAAAATAATGATTAATACAACTATTAATAACAGGTCTACTATTAATGACAATTCTTTTGAAATTATTGTATATGTAGTGCAAAGCAAATTGAAAATGAGACTCCAGCCTTCTATGTTTACTTCAACTGTAAAGATAATCTATTTTCAGGTTTGGGGTGAATGTATAGAGATGTTTGGTAGTAAGGAAGTAAACAATGGCGAAACATTGGGACGGTGCACAATGGAAAAGACCTGCATAGTGAGGGTGAGCGGCATAAAGGTAATTGCTTTTCAGTAAAGGCTCTCTGAAGATACAAGGGGAGCAGTACAAAAAAAAGGAAAAAAAACAAACAAACAAAACGAAACAAAGGGGGCAGTAATGGGCAGGGAATAAAGCAGGAAACTCTACACATTTACGGCCTGTCGGTGGCGGTGTAGCTGTTTTCGCTTACCATTCAACAGCGAAGAAGAGCGGAAGCCTAGTAGCACGTTAGTCAGTGCGTACCCCTCATACTTGGTAATTGTTCCACCACTTGTAAGCAGCTGCTAGTCTTTACGTAGAAGATGAACGGATTAAACGAGGAACCAATGGCACCACAAACCTTTCTTTATGGTGAGATAAAGTCTTTATATTTGTGTCCTTGAACACTTCGTTTTGTCCCTTTTGATGCTAATATCAGCACACGAGAGCGCTTACCTTTACTGTTTAGCTACACGTGGCCCTCTACAATGAAAGGTGATGTATTTAACTATGTTTCGAAGCACGTACAGTGTCGTATTCGACCTTTTTTGGCTATTGATAATGTCGTAACAAAAGAAGGACCGACTGACTGAATTCTGGTGAACCACTCAGTGTGACACCAGTTTGCCACACACGTGCTTGAATATCAACATGGCGGCGCCCGTGTTTAACTAACAGTGTCGATATTTTAGTATTACTTCTCCAGAACACGCCGAGCGTACTGCGTAGTTTGATTTACACCTCATTCTGTTGAACTCCAGCGTCGAAGTTAGAGTTTGAGCCAAGACTTTTCTCTTGAACGGAAAAAATGAACTCAACGTGGTTTCAAACGCACGCGGACCGCTAACATCCCCTCATGGCTAAAATTGTAGCCGACGGTGTTGAATTCTTCTTCTTTCTTTTTTTCTTTTTTTTTTAACCAAATTTAATTTAGCTTACTTTTTTAAACTTTAAGTATAATTACATCTGCAATTTTTCAATTATTTGTCTTAGTTTATTCACTTAGCCCACGTGGAGCTCTGCTTACCATCACCTCCTGAAAGTTCCCAATATCTGAGTGGATTCAGACAGTAGGAAGGTTTTTTTTAGGACGTCTGTGCTTCATACTATATATTACATTAAGATTTATTACCATCGTTTGGAAAGTATATTTAGGTCTATATGTAAATTTAAATATAAATCTTACTATACAGAGGCCACGTTATATCTTCAATTTTAAAGAAATACCACATTAATTACAGGACACAGTTCATTAAAATGACTTTTCTCTTCACTAAACGTTTAATTTGAACCACATTTACAGGATTTTTGTTTAGATTGCTATATTTCTGTCATTCTTCTATATCTTAGGATGTGCCACCTTTAACCAGTCATATCACCAAATTCATTAGCTCCCTCTTGTGCTAAGTTTAAATATAGCACTTGGAACCCAAATAAGTGACGTAGTTTCAGGTTGGCCATGGAAGAGTTGCTTGTCAACCATCATCCCAAAATACTTAAGAATTGACTTGAAATATCTTATCTGTGAGTCTTGACTGAATTTTTTTATTTTTTCTTCCAGGTTGTGTGTTGGAAGCTGGGAAAGAGGTGGTTTTCAATCCGGAGGATGATGAGTTGGAGCATCAGCTAGACTTGAGGATGGTCAGTACCATGAGATTTAACTTTTGGATGGAGGATGGCCTTAAAGTTGAGGTCATTTGGGATACATTTACATGTTGTGTGTTTGTTTGCATTGTGTTCCATTTTAGAATTTAAACAGCAGCCTTGGACAAATAGTTGGTAGCTTTTAATGTGAATATGCAAACAAAATTTTAATTTAATTTGTAACTTTTTGTTTCTATTTCTCCTACAATGTTGCTAATTTGATCACAATCCATGTTAGACTTAGATCGGGGGTGTACCCCTTTTTCCTCTTAAGAATGTAAAATAAAGAGTTACTACAATATGCTTTACATTTTTTAAACGGTTGCTGTCTTGGCTGTTGACAGTTTGCAGTTAACTCTTGGGATTCTGTCTGAAATCACAAATTTTGTCACAAAATCCAGTGTTTATTTCATTTTCACACCACAGAGTGCACCTTAATTAAACTGACAACTTCTATAATGTCCCAAACTAACAGGGGAAACGCAGTACAGATCATTTGAGCAGATGGGTCAGGTGCAAAATACCCTCAAAATGAACACTAATAATCAGATATTCTTTCTTCTTCAGGCCTGTGTGGACCCCAGTACAAAAGATGAACTTCACATGGTTGAGGTAGAGGGACAGGATGCAGAGGGTCAGAAAATCAAGGCAGCACTAGTTTCCCTCAAGCCTTCTACCCTCCCAAGTGTATGTACACACCTTGTTTTCCTTGCCTTTGTACAAATAAATGTTTTGTTAGTTCGGTCATGCGTTGTAGTCACTTGACATTACCTTTCTGCTTTTTGAAATAACCCTTCAGCTCTGGTTGAGTGCTCATTTATACCCATATGCTTTACGAGATGCTGCGCTGTTTAAGAACCAGGCTGTTGGTTAACGTAGGGTTTTTTTTGTTTTGTTTTTTGCAGGTGTGTCTCGGTGGATTCACAATCACACCTCCAGCAGTTTTCCGTTTGAAAACAGGTTCAGGTCCGATCCACATCAGTGGACAACACCTTGTCAGTGAGTATTTGTGTAAGTCCTGTTTAAGAAGTAAGAGTACAACACTTTCTAAGTTTGAAAAAAAAAAAACGTTCCTAAATTGTTCTTAAAGTGATGGAAACTGACCAGTCTTTTGATGAAGAAGAGGAGGAAGAAGAAGAAGAAGAAGAGGAGGAGGAAGAGGAGGAGGAAGGTGTTAAAGGTTCAAAGAAAAGACCTGCTTCATCCCCTGCCCCAAAATCTCAGGTATATTTTATTAATCTGATTAAGCTTATTCCTAATTTCCACCTAAATTTTGTCACTGTTAAAAAGAACTGGTTTCTGATCTGTTTTTACAGAAAAAAATTAAAATGGACATTGAGGAGGACGAGGATGATGACGACGAAGAGGATGAGTGAGTGTCAGCCTTCACATAGTGACTCAGTATATTGTTCCCTTTTCAAATTTGGATAGACCCCACACAAATTCACTACATGCAATAGCTTAAATTAAACAGTTCTGTTATTATTAGGTCATTTCTCTAGAAAATGATGCTCAAGTCCACTATTTCTTGAGTTACGATGCTGTTCTGTCTTAGTGTAATTTATAGGTGTGCTGGTGGAAAATCACTAATATCACAATGTCTTTTATATTGAGTTATTGTTGTGATAATAATGTAGCTTCTTTAATCATGTCAATTTCTAAAGCATGCCAATAGTGTACGCAAGGATCATGTCCTTTTTATATTAACTGGTCAACTGAAAACGTCTGGAGCTTTTTACAGACATTGGCATAAATTTAATCAAGATCCAATTTTAAGATATTATTGCACAGGCCGAGGTGGGGCCGGGCGATATGAACCAAATTTCATTTATCTATTTTTTTACTCTATTCATTATATATGATAAAGCTCTATAATCTTTTTAATTAGAGACCATTCTAATTTACAGCCTTGAATGCTGAATGCACTTTTATTAAGATGGGCAATAAAACAGTTGACTGAAATTTAAAGAACTTGTATATTAACACAATTACCAGGATATTTTTTGCTTCTACTGGAGTCCCCCCTCCCTCTACCACATTAGTCACCTAACTAAACCTATTGTTTTTACAAATTAGATACTGATCCAAGGCTTTTGACTACGCACCTCACAGAAAGGTCACTTTTGACTTTACCATTTGTTCAAATCTGTAGTGATGAATATATCTTTGAGCTAAATCTTTATTTAGTATGCATTTGATGCATATAGCTAAAGAACAACCAAGACAGTCATTTTGACCGATTTTGAAATTTGCATATTCAATAACGTTAGCTTCAATTAAACCAAATACAGGAAGCGGACATCAACTCAAAGGACTTTGTGGGTTAAACGCAACAAAAACATGGGCAGCTGTTTCCGGGGGAAATGGCTCGCGGTCAGACGTGAAAGAATAGCTTAAACGTTGTAATGAAAATATAATCAAAGGCTGCTAGGATTTGATGCAGCTTCATGTTTTACTGTAACATTTTGGTAACAGAAGTTGTCCTACATTAACTAGTAGATGAGTGACTTTTTTTGTTGTCTGGTCTTCTTCGGTAATTCTCGATTCAGCTCTGGCTAGGAGGTGAATGTGTTAAGGGTGCATTCACACCAGGATAGTCCACTAGACTCTGTACGATTGGATACTCTGCCAACAAGACGGTGCAACATTCCTCTAGACCAAGATTGCGTTCATGCTGCACAACTCAAAACAATCGGAACTTTTGAATAACATATTCCACTCTCCGCCAAAGGCGGCGCTGCACCATGAATTAATGAAAGAGGCAAGACTCACAATAAAGAGGAAAATTTCATTCAGTTAAATATAAAGCTGCATCAGATCCCACCGGTCTTAGGTTTATCATTTTTCTGTCCAAACATTTCCAGAATTCTTCCACATCTGACCCAAAGCCAATTCTCCGAACCAGAGCCGCTTATCCTCCCGCACGCACATATGTTTTGGTTGCGTTTATCCACGAAACCGTGCACTGAGCCCACAATGCACTTGTTTTGTAGTCCGCTTGCTATTGGGTCTGCTAGAAGCGGGCTGAGACCCACGTTTGTAGGTGGATCAAGTCTGCTTGTTTGATCCGAATCAAAATTTGTTTGCGTATTCACAATACCCCAAATGAAGCAGACTTTTTCCAAGCAAACAAACTACCATTCGATTCAAAAAGGCTGGTGTGAATGAGCCCCAAATGGTTCATTTCGCCTAAGCAAGTGCAGTGTGAAGGCAGACTTTGACCGGACAAATGTTGCAACCCCTAACTAAACCAAGTCCCCAATCGTACTGAGTTTAGTGGAAAATCCTGGTGTAAATGCACCCTAAAGCTGCATCAGGTCAAAGATTCTCTCACTCATCAAACTGACATGAGTATCTTAACTTAGAGTTGAAAAGATGCAGTTTGCGTGAACAGACTGCTACAAAATATTCCGGCAATCAGTCTGTTGTTGGTCTTTTAATTACTTTTTCAAAAATCCCATGTGACACCAGTGACATTAATGTATTAGATGAGCATGACTTTATGGTTTAGGAAAGAGAGCTGTTCAATATATACAATATATCCATTTTTTTAAAAGATGTGTTGGCACATTTTGCAATTCAGCGCAACTAATCACTTCATCTGGTGTAATATTAAACTGTTTTTCCTTCCCAGGGATGATGATGATGAAGAAAGCGAGGCAGAAGAATCACCTGTTAAGGCAAGTGAACACTGTATAGAGTTTTGTTAGTTTTAAATCGACTTGATGTGTGTTCGCTTACTAACTGCTATCTCTGGGTTCCAACAGGCCAAACCAACACCAACCAAGCAGAAAGTCCCTGCTCAGAATGGCAAGAGCTCTGCACCCAGCACTCCAGCCAAGAAGCAGGTAACGGCATTGATGAGTTTAGGAGACTTGTTGATATTTTTGAAAACTGTAAGCTGCATTTCTCTGCTCTCATGTAAATGTTTGTTTTGTTTCTTTTTAATTGTAGGAAAAGACCCCTAAAGGGAAGGGTGAAAAGTCACCTAAAACCCCAGCACCCAAAGGACCTGTTACAATTCCTGAGATTAAAGCCAAGATGATGGAAGCAATGAAGAAGGTTATTGTCAATTGTTTGGGGTTTTTTTCTTCTGAAAAGGTATAATGTGAATGACTGACTAAACATCTTCTTTTCATTATTTCCTTTTTATAGGGGATAACATTACCTAAAGTCCAGACCAAGTTTGAGAACTTTGTGAAGAATGGTAATAAAGTCTCAGACCCCAAGGTATAGTATACAATCGGTACTTTGGCATGTCCTACAGGGCAGTTATTGATGCAGCCTCAAGGGGACACTAAAGTCCAAAATGTAAAGATTTTATACACTTGGATATTAAGTTAAAAAAAACACGTACTTATTAACAAAATTAAATCTTTACAGGAAAACAGAATTTAAAATGTGCAAGTTTGTAGGGCACTGTGCTAAAAGCTGGTCTTTCCTGTTTTTTGTCCTTAGGTTATTGCTGAGCTGTGGAAGTGGAGGCAGACACTGAAAGAAGAAAAATAACTGACTCTCCTCTTTTTAAACTGTTTTATGTCCATGTTCATACCCATAGCGCCTCTCAATCCCTCAAAAAAGCTGAGCTCTGTGCCTCACACTTTCCTTTAAATCATTCTCAACCCCACCTGTCTTGGTGGAGGAGACTGGAAGAGGTAGCAATAGTACACTGTTGGTATACATCTTTCCACCTCAATCACCCCCTCATCTGGGTTAGGTAATAATTTGGTTTAATAAACCTTAGTGGAGCCAACTCACAGGTGTGAATTATTGTATATGTGTAAGTTACATTCTTGCTGGGTTGTTGGCACCAGAGTATGGATAGTTTTTTTGTTTTTTTTCTTCCCAAGCCATTTTTTTGCTTAATTTTTATTTCTACATTTACTGTTGACTTGGCCTAATTCTTCATAACAGATTTGCACTCATTACACACACATTATAAAGCACATGCAAAACTATTAACTCGATCTCAAGAAACTTGAACCTCAAAATCCTTTTCGACAGTTTCTAGACACTGCTTGGTCAGAAAAGAAATGAAATCACACCAACATTTTGTTGGACTACCTTTAGCAAGAATTATAGTACACGTTTGGTGTGTTTAAATAAGGCTACCTAATGTCACATTGTTCAGTTGCTTAGGAAAATCTAGCTTTTTTTTGGTCAGCAGCTGAAGTTCTAAAATAAGCCATGATCATGCTGTTTGCCCATGATTATATCAACTTTTCAGACAATTTTTGCTCTGCACTTTGGTGAAAACACAATTCGATTTGATGTTTTCTGAATGTTAATGCTACTTTGAGATTCCTAGCATCATCCCAAGATAGCAAACTTGTTTCAGAAGCAAAAAGTTCTTGTCATCTGTTTAACCGTCCAGAAATATTCAACCATTTGGTATTAATGAGCTGAATTAACCTTTGAAGTAAAGCACCCCACCTCTTTACGCTCTACTGAAGATCTGTTTGCCTTTGTTACCAGGACTACTGAGAGCCAATCGGCCAAAGGTTGTGTACTTTGAGAAGGTTTGCATGTATGTGGGAGTTTGCAAATTGTTTAATTTGTCTTAAATTCCAATGTGTGCTCAAAGCTTTGATATCAATGCTCCTTTTGAGTTCATGTTGGATTAAATGTAAATGTTGATGCATGATGCCTGGTGGAGCAGAAGACCATTCCATGCTGTTAAACAATTGTTCATTTTTATGACTTAAATTATCAGGAGGGGTTGAAGGGTCAAAATTCATTCAAATTGACACTTGTAGATCTGTTTGCCATTTCTCTATTTCTCTTCAATTAGACTGCTAATGTATCCAATTTTCTGATTTAAATGCAGTATTTTATCTTTTTTTTATTTGCTAAAGATTGCTATTAAAAAATCACGAAAAAAATGTCCCATTTTCTTGACACATTGTAAGATCTTTCTGTCTTAAAGTTTGCAGAAACATTCTTTAAACTGTACAAGTTGAGGGCATTGGCAGTCTCAGGTGGATTTGTAATTGTCAGCTGCTAATGATATTAATAAATTGACTTTGTTCTGAGCTGTTTCATAGTTTTCTTCCATGTGTGTACAGCTATATGTGGTTCCAAAGATCAGCTGCATCTGGAATAAGTTTTATCTGAGAGAAGACTTGGACCGTTCACAGGGCTGTAGAGTGAGATGGTTTATATCTAGTTGCAGCATAATTTTAAATGGTCATCCACCCCTCAACTGGGGGATGACTAGATGCTTCATCTAATAATTGTTCAACTTGTTCTATCAGCATCACATTATGTAAAGAAATGTTTCTTTGATGTAAAATTCCATGGTGCCAAAAAGCTTCAGCATAGGATCCACAGGTGTAACATCTAGGTGGATTTCAAGATGTGAGCTTATTTTCAGGTCACAAATACTGTGCCTCATCAAGAGTAGGACAGTTAGAATCAATAGCTGGAAGAAGTGTTTGTCTGCAGAATTTGTTGTATTTTCTTACAGCGACCAATGCTTTGGTACAGGTGGAATTTTCCTGTTATGTTTAGTTCTTTATCCTGAGAATAAACTTTTTACATATTCTAAAATGAATGATAACTCAGATCTTCTTTTGTAGCAAGTCAACTTTTTCACCTCGAGCCTATTCTCCTTATTTTCTAAATTACTTCTTAATGTATCATTTACAATCTGGGTAATAAAATACTGGACAGCACAGAATTATGATTACCATTAAATTACTCAGAAGCATCAGCTTTACTGTGACTAAAAGCCCTACCCTGCTGATTAGATTTGAGGAATCCACATGTTCTGTGGTCAGAAGTAACAGGGGGGGCATCTTTTCCAGGAAAAAAAAAAAATGCACAGAAAAACGAAGAAATTAGTCATTCTTTCTGGAGGAAGGATGGGGAGAAATATCTGATGACTTATAAAACATTTTGTGTTTTTGGCAAGCTTCTTACCACAGGTTAGACTAGATAACAAACCTGACAGTAACATGAGAAGGTTTTTTTTTTTTTCAGTTTGAAAAATTGAGGTGGACTGGGGTCAGATGTCTTGGCCATGTAGAAAGAAAAATAGTTATCAGGTTTATGATCCGACCTGGGGGAAGAAATGGGAAGGGAAGAGTAATGATCTGAGACTGGCAAGCAAAATGAGAACAGATGTTTAGTAGAACTTGAGCAAGACATTGAAGGTTTTAATAAATTACAAGAATAATAACCTCAAAAAAATGTAATGAAGTGAGAAATGAAATCTCAACTTTCTACACCTAAGGTGAATAGAACAAATACGCTCCATTGTGAAAATATACTGCAGAGCTTTTACATGTAGTGGAAGAACAAAATGTATCCAGAGCAGACAACAGCCTAAACAAGTGTTCTTATGATGTAAACTATTTGGTTTTTAAAAAACCCCTTCCATATTTTCTCATTTAAAGTCATTTCTCATCTACACCACAAGATGGCAATAAAAACCAAGCAGCTTTCAGGTTTTTAGCCAGGATTATGCTGGGTAAACATGCATACAGGCACCTGAAGGAAGATGGCTTCCAGCCAAGGGAAAGAGGACATGGCTCTGATTAGATTTCCACCTGGGCAGGAAAATCATTTACTGTTTGAGTCTGTTTTATCTGTGCAGGAACATCTCTAAATGCCAATACCACTACATTATGTCTCACATCATTTTCATTGTTGCATAACATCAAGGGTAGTGTGCTTTAAATGTTCAATGTCCAGGACCTGCTTTTTGTATTTTACTTTAACTCTAATTAAAACACTGAAGTTTGAATTAGTAGAGTAATGCATGCCTAATTTTTAATATGAAAAGGAACTGCTCAGATTTCTAAGTTAGGTTTTCTGCTTTATTTTAGTAGACAAGACAAATCACAATTTTAAATGTTAAAAATAAAAAGTGAAAGAGAGCCAATATAAGCCAAGCCAATACAGAAACAGCAATCTTCACAATGTCAAATATTATAGTAACATTTGTCATATCTCAGGAGTGTCTATAAGAATGTTGGCAGTCTTAGTGATGCACATCAGTAATCAATAGAAAAAAAAAAACTTAAATTGATAATTCAGGTTCATTTAAAAAACAAAAACACAAAATGCAAATATTGGTAGAAATTTCCCAGGTTCAAGATGAACCATTCACGGTGTAGGAGTTACCATCCATCCGGAACAGGTGAAGAGCTTCCTACATAGAACTGTACATCATTTGAGTTTTGCCATAATTTAACAATACAGTTAGACTACATGCAAAGTACACAGAAGAAAAAAAAAAAAGGAAGCACTGACTACTGTTCCAGACAAAAAAAATATGAAGTAAACAGCCATTATTTAAAAAACTTTAATGAATATGTTAAAACATTACAGTAACATCACAAAGTAGCCCTGTACAAGCCAAAAATAACTGGTACTTAAAAACTGGTCATCTTTGCAGACATCTTTTCAAAAGGATTCAATTTCTGGATTGAACTGATGTGAATATAAAAATGTTCCTTCAAATGCAACTGCATCCTATTCCTGCTCAAATATAACTTTTGTCGCTGGGAGGTCGGGACACAGGATTTCTGGTCATGGGATAATTGGATGGAGGAGACTTGTTTCTTGGGCAGGATGCTGACAGCATAGCACCTCCCACCACAGCCAGGAATGCTCCAGCCCAGGCAATGAAGATGGCGGATCCAAACTCATACCTTCAGAGAAATGTAAAAAAAATTTTTTTAAATCTTGTCTGGTTGGCAGTGCAAATTTTAATTACTGTTAAGTAAGCAGTGTCACAACTTGTATGCAGAGGAAATTATACACACACACAGAGGTGAAGGATTAATTCAAATTTTTCAACTACTAACCTTGTATTGACTGGAGTGAAAGGGTCATAGAAGGCTCTGATGATGTCATGAGCATACCACGAGCAGGCAACAATGGAACACAGGGCTGTGGGAGAATTTAAAAACATCAATGAAACAGCTGAGAGGAAGGGGTGCTTGAAAAGTTGAGACTGAAAGGCGTCTTACCTCCAATTAGGATAATGATGCCACCAGTCATTGCGATGCGGCTCTTGCGCACTTTGTCGTCACCGCCACAGTTGGTGCACTTCATTCCCATGCAGGCAACACCCAGACCAGCCAACGTTACAATAATACTCACAACCATGAGGGCGCGAGTTGCTTGGAGGGCACCTGGAAAAGAGGACAAGATATGTTGGGTTATTATGCTACAGTGAATAATCCAAGTTAGTACGTATCATCAACAGTAGAAAAATTTTATGTTTTCTATGAGAAAAATAAAGGATTATATAGTAGCTACATTAAATATTTTATATAGTTATACATATTTTTAAAGTACAATTTTATAGAGCAGAAGCTACATTTAAACAAACACCTATGGGTAGTGTAAACAAACACTACCCATAGGTGACAACAGCTTCTGTCTCTTGCCACTCCCAACAACACCACCACCACAGAAACTGGCTCCAACCGGAAGGCCGAAGAAACTCCGAAGGGGGGGGTGGGGGGGGGGGGGGTGAAAGGAGGGGGGGTGTGGGTGTGCATGCATGCAAGCCTGAAACAGGTCTAACCAGGTTTCAGGTTTCAGTTCGAGGAAGACACTCCCGTCAACTATTTCAAGCACACTGTACCGCAGGTGAACACTTTTTTGTTCTCTTAAAAAAAAAAAAAATCCTTAGAAAGAAAATAATTATGTAGCTTAAAACTAGTCCGTTCAGGTGTTTAAACTGCCAAGTATTCACCATTTGTAAACAGGTACTGTTTGAAGACTTTGAACAAGCTTTTTTTAAGAGGAAACATTCTGAACATCTTTGGTTGCAGTTTTACTGAAGTTAATGTTCAGCTTTTAGTGGATTTGCCCTCTGCTTCCAATGAAGCACAATGTGCTTTGATGAACTGGTGCACAGGGAAGTTGAATAAAAAAACTCAACAGAAGAATTTCCCTTAATGACATTCAGGCAGTTTGTCCCCCAAAGGCATGCATCAATCAGTTAAACCTGAAATATGTAAACAGCGCAATAACTGCCACCCTTCATAATCATTGACCCATTTAGTTACAAGTTGGTGACATCAATGTAAAATAAAAAAAAAATTAATAATAAAAAAAAAAAATCATGCAGAGCCCTGACAAAAGCAGTTTTATGAAATCTTAAAATTTGATATGGCATTTATATAATCACTAATGATGTTCTTCATAGAATTACACGTTCATTCTGATCAAAATTATGTGCAGCTACAACCATATTTTTCCTAAATTAAACTTAGCCAATTGTGTACTAAATCAGTATGTCTATGCCTTTCAAGCAAAAAACAAACAACCATAATGTTGACTACACAGTGACCTATGCAGGTGTTTAACCTTTAACTGCAAGTCACCCAATGGGAGGAGGGGAACGGACTGTAGGACAATGGTTTAAGTAGAACCATTACCCAGATGTAAAATGATTGCCGTGTTCCCGTTTCACAAGTAGAAAAGAGGAAAAAAAAAAAAGTGCAAAGATTTTTCAAAACTTGGCTTTCTGACGGGTGTAAAGCAGTTTTCTGTACAGGTGCTCTGACCCCCTTGTTAACAACTAAACCCTTTACAACAGCAGCTTTTACAAGGGGAGGTGACCGCTGTTTAAAAAACCTGTTAGTCAAGTCCACAGGAAATCCAGCCAAGAGACGTTAGCTACCAAATATTTACATATGAAAAGGATATTTGGAATTAAAAAAAAAAGTTATTTTGCATTCCAGCTGGACCAAATCATTCTTACACCCCCTCCCCCCACACCAGAAGACACTTTAACATAGGCCTACTAGATTTAAAAAGTGGTGGTGAGGTTGAAGGGGGAGGGGAGGTCTCAGCTTTTTAAACCAATATCCCCATCTACAGCATCACATAAAACCATTTTATAAGGGTTTAAGTAGCAGAAAAATTAAAGTACTAATTATTTGCTTTACTTACTGTTGAGCTGCAGGATTGAGTCGTACACTTTGCACTGGATTTGCCCGGTGCTCTGGAACGCGCATGACATCCATAGTCCTTCATACATGGACACCGCTGTGATGATGTTTGACCCAACAAAAGCAGACATCTTCCACTGGGGCAAAATGGTACCAATTATCAGTCCAATCATGCCCACAAGAGCCAGGGCGAAGCCCAAAATCTGAAGACCCGAGTTGGCCATTTCTAATTCTCTTTCTTCTTCTTCTTCGAGCTGACTTCAAGTCAACAAAAGATGACGTCCACCTGTTCGAAGCGCGAATCTCTCTCTCACCTTTTAAAATCGGTAGATTATTAAAAAGTTTTCTTTGTTGATAAAGTTTGCTCCTTTTAGTTATCTAAGTGTATGTATTCCTTTGCCGTCAGTACGTAAATGAGCTCACAATGGCGATGTCTAAGTATAAAATATTCCCTCGGTGATTCTTGGCGCACCTGTTCCCTTGCCGCACCTTTACTGGGGAGGAGACAACGGGAGCGAGCTTTTGAGGCGCTTTCTGTGGGCAGGTGGGCGGGGACGCGCACGCAGTATCGACTCATCAGCCGTAAGAGCGTACACCTGAAGTTTCGTGATGTCACTTTCTTTAAACAAAGCTCTACACTGCGGAAGAGCAACATATATATCAAAACAGCCTACTTTACGTCTTATAGGTTGTAGGAAATAATTTCATATAAGCCTACAAAACGTAGATCTTCAAAAGATTTGGCTTGTATTGTTTTAGTGGTCTAAATCTGAATTATTATAGGACAGGAAACGTTTTCACCTTCAATGTAATGTATTAATTCTTTGATTTAAAAAAAAACCCCAACAACATAGAAACTGGACTGAATTTTAAGTAAGAAACAAGTGGTTACATAATTCATAACCTGTAATTGCAGCCACAGCAAGATACACAGTAAACAGAAATCTAAGGGAGATTTAAAACCAAAATATTTTCAAATAGCCTACTGGGGTGATCTTTTTATACATTTAAACCATCAAAATAATTACCCAAAATAAGCTCCACTAAGTAATGTAAGAAACGGTCTACAACTTCAGGCTCCTATATGCTACTTCTTTATTCTGTATTTATTCTAATGTTTACTATTTGCTGCACATATATTTTCATGAATAAGTAAAATAACAAGTATATACAATGTTTTTTGTGCCTTAGAAACATGCCCAAAATAAATAAAAAAATGCTTCATTAACATAAGTTAATTGAAAGTATGACATTAAATGGAATTAAGGTAATTTTTACAAACAAAACTTAATTGCTTTAGGCTTAAATTTCAAAAACTATTCCCAGGTCTGTGATGTCCTGCAGGGCCCAAGCACTGTACTTACTTGAACTCAAACTCTTGATTTTTGTCTGTTTTAAACTAAACGATCTATAAGTACTATTCTACTAAACACACACACACACACACACACACACACACACACACACACACACACACACACACACACACACACACACA
>JBBBVU010000016.1:4847804-4865661 GCA_037177055.1 Atherinosoma microstoma | reverse complement strand
GCTCCACCCGGGGCTCGAACCAGCAACCTTCTTGCTGTGAGGCTGCAGTGCTAACCACCACACCACCGTGCAGCCTGAAGCAATATCAAATCAACTAAATTGTATAAAAACAAACAAAATGTAAGCATTTATTTATTCTTTTATCTATTTCTCTTTATATTCACATTTTCCTACATTTTCTAATTGATAAATTTTCCTTCATATTTCCCAGCAAATTTCCTTGGATTTATTACTTTTTCTTGCACTTCTATCTTTCCATGCAGAACCTCTAAAAAGTAAAATTAAGCATCAGAGCTGTTTCACTAATGTCACGCATAAACTTTGATACTTTTTACTTAATTGTCTGTATTGTGTATTTCTCTTTTTTAAAGAAATGCACAATACAAAAGATGGGATCTATGCAATTGCAGGAACTCTGACACCATGTCCATATAAATGTTTCTCAACCTTCCTCTCACTTTAAGAGTATGTTTTTTAAAACAAAAATCTAATCATTAAGATATTTATTCATTTTATTTTCTTTGTTAAACTTTATTTCCTGTTTTTTTCTGTCTTAACACTTAAAATGAAACTTGAAAAGATAAATGCTCATTACGTCTTTGATGTTTCTCTTTCTTTTTAATTTCATCTTTTGCTAGCTTGTACTGATACTGAAAGACTGTTTTCATATTTGTTACCATCATCTACATGCACCACCTGGAAACTTGAACTGTTTTATGATTGCTCTCCATCCATTTAATGCTGTATTGATGTCAGAATCAATGAAAGCTGAATTGGATGCAGACAGAAGAACACTGGCATTCAGCGTTTTGAAAAAAGATAATTAACACAATGTTGTGATTTTCCCACGTCTGTTCAAATTTAGCATGTAAATGCTTATAATGGAAACATGCTCAGGCTGAGGGTAATTGGTTCTCCCAGCTTTCATGGGAACTATATTTGGTTTAATGCCTTAATCCTTATTTGCTGCATTAAGAAACATAATGCTCCATTCAGTCTGAGTGCAGACTGCTTCACTCTGTGTGGGTTTACTGCAAATAATCTTATATAAATGCACAAGTCATGCTTCCATGAGATTTGAGATGCTGCAGAAAAGTATAAGGAGGATCAGAGGAGGAAAGAGGGATGGCTGACCCCGACTGAGGTCACGTCTCAAAGGGGAACTCATTGTAGAGGCAGTGACAGCCCGGAGCTCGCAATAATCTGCCAGATCAGATGCAGCTCAATTTCAGCTGTTCTAGAGTAGGACTTGAAGCGTAATTATCCAGCCTGTCAAACAGTGATTTACTTTAGTTGTGACTGAGAAATTGTGAGTAAATGCAGCTGATATTTTCTGATTAAAAATCGTTATCCTTTGAAAAGATGCATGGCTCTTCAGTGGATCAGACAGTTAATTTGTTAATCACACACAGCATAAATAATCACAGTGTGTTTTTCTGCTTGTTCCGTTCTTCAGATACACATCAACGCTTGACAGCTACATGATGTGTATAAATGTTGTGAAATGTACAATTAGAGCTTGCAATTTCACTCCGTCACGCCAAACATGGACTCTCTGAAACTAATTATTATTTCACTGTGACTTTGATTTGAGATTTTATCGCCGTTTTTAAAACTTTATTTTCATGATTCGACTACTTCTGATGTGTTGATGGGCATCTCTGATTAGGCACAATGGTGCCATGTTTTTTTTGTGAGACTTCACTGGTGCTCTCAACATCATTCTCTGTGGTTGGCTCCTCTAGTAGCTTCATTTCTTCTTTTGATACTTCAACAAAAGTGTCACCATTTTGTACAAAGAGAGCACGAAAAGGTGAATGGAGCTATTATAACTGGGGGAAACAGTCTACTCTGGAAGACAATATATGCATGTGATACAGTGGGTAAATGTAGAGTGGTACTTGGAATTGAAAAGTGTAAATGCTTCAATTTAGATGAAAAAAGTTGTAAAATTTGTCAGTTGTCAACCCCACTTAAGACATATATCACCAGACACCTTGTTTTTAAGCAGCCAGCTGCCTCCAAGAGAAGATCTACCCAGTGAGTAGAAAGGTAGGTAGGTATAGAAACTATTACCTGTTTAATTTCATTTAACAGGTCATTACTACTTATTACTGTTATTACCCAATTTTAGCCTCTATAGAACTGCTTTAAGTCTGAATGCCCTTTATATTTCTTTTGAACTACTTTAGCCCATAGACATGCAATCTCACCTCTTAGAGCAGCTTTGTCGTTGTGGATGTGTCACATTCTAACCAGCCCAGCCTCACTCCAGAATATAGCTGCATTTGTATTATGCAGCATTTAAGTAACACCATGGTAAACCCAACCATCTCTTAATATGAGCATAACAACTCTAAAACATTTTTTGATTGAGTTCACTTGAACATCTGCCACAATCCTTTTGTGGAGGAGAACAGCCTTTTCAAAGCCTAACTGCATTGTTTCATACCGTAATCATCGCATCTGTTATTTAATAAGCTGGAATGTAATGATGTTGATTCCTTAAAACTGGAGTCCTATTGCAAATAAGAAATTCACTTCCTGATGCTCCATAAATTAACAAACCCTTTAAAGAACTGAAATATAAACACTTAAACACCACTTTACAGGATACTTACCCAATAATAAAAACAAATACAACAGATGTGCAATTAATTCAGTCCCAACCCAGGACATTTACATAGATGAAGGATGCATAGTAACCCATTAGAAACAAATGTTAATATAACATTGCCTCCTTTAACCTTAAAACTGAATTTGATATAAACAATCATATAGCTATTGCTGGCAAAATGTTCTAAAACCTTAACAGTTTATGTTATCTTTTATTTAAAAATGATGATCTGACATGAAAAGGCATCATTTATGTGACTCCCAGAAATATTGTGTGCATGTTTTTCAATTACAGAATCATTACTAATTAAAAGACATGCATATTTCTGGGATATAAGGAACATAAGGGAGTCGCAGCAGGTCAGCAGACCCAGCCATCAACCTCTTTCACTCGTGTTTTACCCAGGACTTCCACTCATTCATTACAATGACACATTTCCTCATTGCTTTAAACTGGATGTAATAACCTCTTCAAGTAATCTTTCCTTGCATAAATATATATTTCATGACACTACATAGACTGGACTTTTTGATTTATAATAGCACACAGTCTAGTGGGGGACTGCAAGGACAAATAAAATGAGGACAAAAATTGTGGATGACCTAAAGCGCCTGGAGCGAAAACCATAACACGTCATTAGGGGCTTGAAAGGAAACTGGACAAAGAAGTAAAATCATCAAAGAGAACTGATTACAATCATACAAATATATGTTATTTTATTGAATAGTATTCCAGAATAGGACATCTCCTTTCAATTCATATAGAAGATGTTGTAGAAATGTACACAGGTCTGATGACAAACATGGAGAGAGGGTGAATCTAGGGCTTTGTCTCTGTAGATACTGAGAGGGAGTCATCCTTAATGGCCAATGAATGCATGCTTTTGAAAAAGAAAAATCACTCTGAACAATTTGTGGTTATTATTGCAGCCCAGTGATGGCCAGTGCTGCCTGCAAATCCTGATTGCAGTATGCTTGTTGTTCTTTTTTTTCTTCCCCTCCTTGAGTGCAGGCTGGTTAGTTCTTGTTGCATATTGCTGGTCGTCATCTCTGGATTGTTCTGAAAAAGCCAGTTCTGTATGGTCCTGCTGCATCTTTGGGCTCATATTGTGAGGAGTCCAACATGTGCATGAATCCCTGGTAACACTCAGGAGATGCCTGAGGAGTCAGACCTGCTCTCTGTGGCTTAAGACTGCCAAGGCCCATTTCTAATTATGGCTTCTTTTTTCTTTTCCTTTAAAAAATATATAAGTATCAGTGTTTTTTGGAAGACAAGGGGATTGGTTTGAAAGAAAGAGAGGAGTCAAGAGTCTATAAGAGGATGAAAAAGCCATTGTGGAAACATTTTGGAAGACTTGCATGACCAAAAATATGACACCACCAAGGCACAAACGTGGTGCCTTTTGGAGTTGTTCTGCTGTTTTCATTGGATTTCATGGCATCTTTCTCTTGACACAAAATTCATTTGCACAGTGGGATACAGTTTGGAAAGACTTCACTTGGTATTCATATAAAATGTGGATACAACAGTGCCGACCAAAAACAAAAACACACTAAACAGGAACATCTAATCTGCCTACTTCTGAGGGATTTGCATGACAATCTGAAAGGCAGTGAGAAAGGAAAAAAAATCGACACAGATTAGGACATTTCTGAAAGGAAGGGGGAAAAACAGGACATCA
The DNA here is from genome assembly GCA_037177055.1 of Atherinosoma microstoma. Taxonomy (NCBI): domain Eukaryota; kingdom Metazoa; phylum Chordata; class Actinopteri; order Atheriniformes; family Atherinidae; genus Atherinosoma; species Atherinosoma microstoma. Next base: position 4,861,363 of record JBBBVU010000016.1, on the reverse strand, counting down.
GATACACAAATACTGTATTAGTTATGTAACATACATGTAATCTGACAGCATTCCATAAATTGTCTGGAATCCTAAATTGTCATTTTCAGTATCCTCCCCAAAAAAATCTATTTCTTTTAATCTTTTTTGCACTTTAAACAAATGCTTATTCCATTAGGATTATTTAGAAAACAACGTTGCAGCCATACCTTAAATTCTAAAGTCATTATCATGACACACATCAATTTATGCTGGTTTTTAACAATAAAATTCATAAAAAAAACTCCTTTTGACTGCTTTACAGTTACTCTTTTGCCTCAAACAGTCATTAATTTAATCAGGAGAATTCATATGGGCAAGAGAGGGAGGGATAATTTAAAGAACAGTACAAACATTTGATCCAAATGTCTGTAATACTTTTTTGGGGAAAAAATATCCACTGTAGGGAATACTGTGATGTACCACTGGTAATGACTTGTGATCCAAAATAACTAAAATAAATATGAGAGAGACCCAATTAAATTCAAGGAGCTGCTGCATTTCTGGAAACAAAGTATAACAAAGCATCATTGACATGCCCATCACATCAGTGTGTGATGTAAACAGCCAATTCTGAAATGGCTGTGAAATTAAAAAAAAGAAAGAAAGATAGGAAAATAATTTAATAAAAAAAAAAGAAGTCATATTTGAATTTCTCATAGCAGCAAACAAATAAAAAATCATTCCGTTCTCATTAAAAATGTTGCCAATAGCCATGAGAAGATGCCAGTTATACATTGTTTTACGCTATAATTAAACTGCATGAGTATTTTGAGCACGGAGCGTGGAACACAGTGGCACAGCAGAATTAGCAGAGATGTATTGACACCGACTGAAATTGGTATGTGTCTGTGCCGTTGAGCTGAATCATAGTTTGTTGGACTTTGCCAAATAATTCACAACAGAGATAATTGAAGAGATCAACAAAATGTTGACATGAAAAGATGCATAGCTCAGAATACTCTCATGTGTTGCACCGCAATGTCTTCTAACATCACACAGGATTATCATGCAGAGCTCAGTGTGAATGAAATGCCTTGTTGGTTTTTTATAATGGACTTCAAATAGAAAAAAAAGAGCCTTTTTTAAGGCAGGCAGATTTCCCTGGATGTCGTGAGTTGTTGTTCGGTGCAGTATAGCTTTGGATTCTCAAACATTTGTGACGGATTAGCTGTTGTGTAATATTCACGACTGCCTGTTAGTCCAGCTGACTTTGATAAAAGTCGGAGTCTTTCAAGGCCCTGGAATAAATTTAAAATCTTTTTAGACAATGCCCATTTCTTTTAAGGTGCAAAGTATTTTAATATTTAATTTTATCTTTGAGGGTGGTGGTTTTGTTATCCGTCTTCGTGTTCAGACACGTCTCAAATGCCTGAATTGTTTGAAACTATTTGTAAGGACTCAAGAAAACGAGAAAAACTCTCCCTTCCCCACGTGGAAATGTAAAAATTTTAAAAAAAGCCCTCGGAGTTCATCACGAACAAATGGATTTTGTTCCTGATTTTCTGTGGCAGACCTTTGCGACATTTTTCGCAGCCATGGCAGGGCAGCTGTTTGTCATTTATTCAGTCTATCGATCATTGCTTCACTCTCGTACCCTTTGCGTTTCGCCTCGCCTCTGTCTTCTTTTTCCTTACTTTTAGCTATAGATTTGCATACACACATATGCACCCACACACACACACACACACGCACGCAAATCTTAAAATACACTGTAAGTATGCGACCACAAAGGCAACATGATGTTGAGGAGAAAGTTAATGGGGTGTAGATACAGCTGTTAAGGAAATCTCTTTTGGATGAAGATGCTGACTTTAAATTTCCTGTGTGTGTGTGTGTGTGTGTGTGTGTGTGTGTGTTGGCACACAATTGTTTTTGTCTTTCATGTCACCACTTCAGTGTAAGCTTCATTAGACCTGACATCTAATAAATGTTTTCTTGCTGACAAAACTGAGACCTTTCCTACTCTTTTTCCTCCAACTTCAATGGCAAAGATCCGCTTTATATTTTCCAGCTGCTTCTTCTCATGTCACTCACTTGCCTTTGTTGCCTTCTTGTAAGTCGACGCTGACTTTTCTGTTTCGATCTTCCCGTCTTACATTCTATGACTGCTTTTTTTTCTCCACACTTCAGACAACATAACATTTCCTGTTCTTGTCAGTCTACCTACAGTATTCCCAACGGACAACTTGCTGTGACATTCTTCACGACTACAAAAGCAAGGACTCGCTGCCTCTGTGGGGCTGTGGAGGAATCTCGCCGATGTGTAATGTCTCAACGAGACACAGTTGCATTTAAATCATGATGAGAGTTCATTCTAGAAATTAACTTAGTTGAAGTGAAATTCTCCACAAATTGATGGTTTCATCTTTAAGAACAATGATGATTTGATCAGTTACTGTTGTTTTTTTTAGAGTAATAAGTAGTTTTGAACTGTGCTTTATGATTGGAAATTTTGGTGTGAAAATTCCTTGGCTGTCACTCAGTCACTGAAATGCTTTCTTTTCACAGAATGGGCTTATGAGCAACTTCAAACTGTACAACCTTCCTTGCCACCTGCAGTGCAAACATTTTGATATCGTACAGTAGTTAGTTATGCACAGTTAGAGACGAGACTGAGTATACTAAATTCCCCAGGGAGACACAGCACTGGTGTTTTAAAAATAGAGATTTGTAGGTCTATAGAACAGAAATTGCCACTAGGATGAAATATCCAAATATGTACTGTGTGATATTCCCCCTGGAAAATCCCAGAAAATTAAAAAGACTTAATGAAAAAAAAAATGAAAAAAAAGGAAGCAAAGCCCTCCAACTAATTTCCTCCACAGACCCCCACCCCCCTTCATAAATAGGGTGCAGTGCCTTACATGCCTCTTTGTCTCACGTTCATTATCATATCCACATGCTGCCAACACAGCCAAAAAACTCTTCTGCTTATTTTTCTGCATAAATTCCTTATCAACATTCCTCAAGAATACACCTGCTAATCCTTCACTCTTTCTAAATAACTGCACTCACGTGATGACCTCTTTACAATTCCCCTCACAATTTCAGACTTGCTTTCACCCTCATTTGAGCACATTCGTGACGCCTCTGTTTCACATTCTGTAACCCATCATCAAGTTACTTTACCATTCGACTTAGACACAGCTTCCTTGACTTTGGAGCATATTTCCAGTTTTCTTTCTCATCCTAGCATTGCTCTTTCTGAAAAAAACTAAGCAATGGAATTACTGCTGTCTGTGTTTGTTGGTGGTATCTGTGCACATTCACTTTGATGGAACATAGTGGTGACATGTTTTCCCCTCAGTGGCTCACCAGAGCAGACAGTACCCAACAGCAGCCAGCACTGACATACCCTGACAGTTCCCATTTACAAGCCTCAGCTTCCATCAGGCCAGTGCATATTTTTGATTCATAGCCTCAGTAAAAGCAAAACATTGGCTCATTGCATTTAAACAAAACGCTGAATTAATTAACCACTTTTTCACTGAGTCCTCCACGGGGGTACCCAGAAATCCTTTTCCATGCTGTTTTAAAATGTCTACAACAGGGTCTAGTTGGTGAAAATGGATCAAAAGACGGATGAAGTATCACTCATTCGCAGACAAAATCAAGGACACAGTGTTGTGCTCTGTCTGAAGGACACAGAGGAGGTTACCCGCAGTTCCTCTATCTATCCTCTGTAAAAGCACTCATTCACACACAGACTCTTACGATCCGTCCACAGACATCCGCTCACAGGGGTTAAAGCACAGTCAGACCAAAAACATTCACTCAGACAACTCCATTTTTGAGGGCAATTCTTCCAAGGTGATTTGATAAAGCTAGTGAGTGGATAAGCTGCCAGACATCCTCAGAATAACAAGTGCTCCAGCTCAGAGGCTTGCTGGCTTTGATGTTGGGCTTCAAACCTGGTTTTATGCTGACAGCAGATGCTGACTGAAGTATACTTTACTGCTTCTTTTCGGGTGTTTGAACTTAGATCCACCCTGGGTTTAACTTGTGCCCCAGCTCTTGATTTTTTAGCCTTTAACTAGCAAGTGCAATAATTAGTGATCATGTGGTAGAGATCACAGGGTGGAAAGAGTGTTTCTCATCATTTTCACTTACTCGTGTACTTTAAAAAAAAAATTCTTATTGAGAATTACAATTTGGTTTGTTTGTAAATATACTGCTTGTCCATTTTGAACTGTTCCATAACATAACTCTAGTAAATTTATGCTCTGTTTTATAGCTTGTGAAGAAAAAAAAATTGATTAACTTGAATTGAATTTTGTGCATTAACTTCATTATATGCTTATCTTCAAAATCAGATTAAGTGCATCAGGATCACCATTATCAACAGAGTTGTTTTCACCAACTTTTTGTTGATTTTATCTTGTGGTTTTAGAGTCATTATCCCCTGAATCATATTTCCTATAAACAGAGCCTCCCTCTGGACTGTCATCAATTCCAGTTTTTATCATAGATTAGTGAGGAACGTTAAGAACTGAGATCATTTCTTTAAGTTTTGATGTGTTCAAATACTTTTAGAGGAATTTTTCCTCCTGCTTTCCTCACACACTCACAGTGAGTGTTCTGGCTGCAGATTGGTTTCCTCTCTGAGCGGTTTCACTTTGAGCTTTAGCTGACCCTGGTGGAAAGCTGGCTGAGGCACACCATCACCAACCTTGGGGCTCAGCAGGGGGCCCATAGGTGAGGACTACAGCCAGTAGTGGAAATGCGTGAGTGATGAATATTTAGTACAGCAGAGCAAACATTAGTTAGGCATGTGAGAAAAAAATGAAACTGTCAGGGAGACTAAGAAGCTCGAGTCAAGCAGGAAAACTATGGAACCTGTGCATTAAGAGGTCACAGGTGGTAGAAGGAGAGACTAACATGGGGTGGGGTGTAGTTCTGGCTCCGACCCTGGGCTTTCTTTCTGTGGTTTCAGGTGAGGGGGGGACTCCTTTTTTGGGTCTTCTTGGCTGCTAATGGACCTCTGACTGGTTTTTCCCTCAGCATCTTGCAGCACACTTATGGACTTTGGTGGCCAGTGAGGGCAGTTCCCTCTGCCACTCCTCCGTGCATTATGGGCAACTGTGTTCTCAGTGTCATTGTTGCCCTTCGTCCCACCCTCAGTCTCCTGTGCTATGAGGCCTCAGCCTTGGGAGCTTCTTTCTGTCCATTCTTTAGGGTTGGTGAATCTGATGTCTTCACTGTCTTCCGAGGAGGACTCACTGGCTCACCGGCAAGCTCGTGTAGAGATGGCTCCTTATACATCGCAACTGTATGACACAAAAAACAGCTGATTAGTAATTACAGAGCTGATAAAATTGATTAAGGAAAAAAAAAAGCAGCTGCAGACACAAATGAGACACAAACCCTCAATGACTTTAGGCAGGAAATGTGCAGCTCCCTTGGTCTTCTTTACCCGGTTGCCCTTCATGATCTGACCATCACGGTTGATACCAATATACCAAGAACGGCCAGACTGGGTCTGGCGGTAGATCATGGATGAGTATGTAACATAGTAGTTCTCAAACACACTCTCCTTGAACTTACACTCGGGAGTAAAGTGCTCCTGAAAGGAAATATTGGGAAGGGGAAGAAGTGCATTCATATTAGCAAACAAAGCACAAAAAGAAACGGGGGGAAAAAAATCACAATTTTCATTAGAAAACTGCAGTAATTCTCTTTGAAGATGAACTTAGCTTCACAGTAATGTACATTAATTAGATGATTGTCTCCTGAGGGAAAGGATAGATAGAATTATATGTATACTTGTGTTTATTTGAAAGCATGAATGCTGTGGTCCTTTGAGAAAAGCAAGAAAAGGATGCATATTATATGTGAGAAATATAATTAATATCTCTGCTAAACAAAACACATCATCAAAGGAAAAAAGCAGAGATGGAAACTGAAGATAAAAAGCACAAAAACACTGACACACTACAATTACAGGTTCATTGTGTATTGTTGTGTATACATAATACTTTATATATAATCTACTATTTCTGACTTCACACTGCTTCAGAAGCATGCTCATTTCAGCTTTAAATATATCTTTATTAATGGGTGAGGATATAAAATGATTACAGTCACAGTTTCTGAAGTAAGGATGTTCTTGAACAGCTATTAATGAAATTAACAAAATAACATGTGAATAAGATTAGCTTTATTATGGGAAACAAAACATTTGTACTGAGTTCACCTAGTTTGTCAAAAGATGTGAAAGACATTGTGGGGACATCACATGTTTTAAAAATGGCTGAAAATAATCATTATTCTTAATACTGTTTCATTTTATTTGACACATTACATTTATTGTTAAAAAATGTTTGGGGTGACCCTGACAAGTCTCAAATTTAAAGATTTAAAGTAGACACATTAAAGAAACAAAAAGAAAGAAAGAAAGAAAGAAAGAAAGAAAGAAAGAAAGAAAGAAAGAAAGAAAGAAAGAAAGAAAGAAAGAAAGAGAATAATAATTAGATACTGCATGAATAAATAAAAACATGCATATGTAATGTTTATCAGTTTATTTATTTATCTTTTTAAATGGATCAATCATTGGGTGAATTATTGAATGAATATGAATGAATTACTTATTTATGGGATCTTTGGTCTCTCATGACTTCTGCTGTACTTTTATAATTGTTTACCTTTTCATAAACATTAAAAATGTTTATAAAAACTTAATAAAATTGATAACTAAATGAATAAATAAAATATGCATACATAAAAATTGATAAATGTAGAAATCTATGAATAACTGAATACATAAATCAATAAAAACACCACAATTTCTTTGTTTATTTAAAATATAAGATCTTATGGAGTTTATTTAATAGATTTCTGAATATGTTAAAGCTTTTTAATTAATCATCATGACATTTTTGGTCCTTTATAACTTCTGGTAACAATTACCGGGACGACATAAATTTTATTAGGGGATTGATGTAGCAAAACTAGACTTTACAGTTTAATACTCATTGGTTGCAGTTACAGTGACACAAACATGTCCTACACAAGACAACTCCTGGACAAAGTCTTGTCATCTTACAATTTTAAACCTGGATATTGAAACTTGTAGGGTAAAAATGTTTCTTTTTTGTCTTTTTAAAAAAAAATTGCAATAAGACTGGTGAGAGGGGAATTATGAATGGTGCGAAATTACAAAGAGAAAGCATGAGAGGGAAATTGTGATTTTTAATTGGAATATCAAATAGATAATAACAAGAATGTAATGGCATGCTGTAGTGTGGTGTTTTAACAACCCGGGCTTTTCAAGACTTGTGATGAAATTGTGACCTATAAAGGAATCAACACCAGCTGTGTAGGGAAACGGCAGATGACAGAAATGTTAGTATTTGTGAGTAAAGTATTTTTCAATGAGTTTTGTGTGTGGAAGCCTGGGTTTGGTTGATGTGTGCTAGTTTGAGCTCTAATATTATTGACTCTATGTTTTCATAGATGGCAATAATAAATGAAGTGAATGGGTCACTTCATGCCCTTAAACTGACAACTTTGAATAGTAGTGTTAATTCATAGTGAAAATTTGTGCTTTTGTAGTGTTTTTCTGTGATAGTTTTTCTGTATTAAAAGACCAAATGTGTTAAGTGATCATGAGCTTAAAAAGGTAAGCAAACACTCCATTTGCAATCAAATTTCCAACCATTCTTTAAATACCTGTTTTCTTCTATTCAGGATGGGGGCGAACTGGATCCTATGTAAGGTGCCATTGTTCAAAAGGAAATTTATACCCTTAAAAGGTTCCTAGAGCTAACACAGAGACAACATCAATGGTCACACTTGTGACTAGTTTAGATTCATTATCTAACAGCATACATGCCCTTAAATTGCACCAAAATGCCACCCAAAAATCACATTTAACTCACGGTGAATCCTCTTTTAGTTTTTATGCTCTGTGTTTATGGAGCTGTCTGCCAGAAGAACTGAGGGCAACTGAAACTGTTGACTTTTTAAAGCCAGACCAATCTGTTTACCAAGGCTTTTAATTAAATGTGTTTTTTATGAAAGTCTTTTACTTCCCTTGTTTTATTTTATCCTCATTTATTTTATTATTACTTTTTATCCATGTTTTAGCTGGTGTCTATATACTCTTAGAACTATGTACTTGGTAGTGGACTGTACTTGTATACAACAACTCAACTCGACCTCTGTGGTCGAGTTGAGTTGTTGTATGCTTGGTTATGTGAAGGCTCATTTTTAATCTTTGATTTGTTTTGGTTTTTAGCTGTTATGTAAAGCACTTTGTGATGCTAACTGTATAAAAAGTGCTATACAAATAAAATTTGGATTGATTGATTGAAAACATGGCGACTGTCGTGTTCTTTCAATTGTCTGTGAATGGTTAAATCTGAACAGAAAAATGAAATTAGCAGAGCTTGGATCAAATCCATCAGTTTAGCCAGTCATAGTAAATGATCATGTTACAACAGCAGTTCCCCTCCCTCTCTGTCCCCAACATAAAGACCACTGAGCCCTGCATAATTTGGACCGGTGATATTAACCAATAGCAACAGATATACATCTCTCTTAGTCTCCATCAGGGCCTCGACAGGGTCCTTCCCCTGTCAGGGAGCAAAGCCAATCTGCTGGATTGATTAAGTGAGAGCAGCAGGGCAGAAATGGCTGAGTGCAGAATTTCCCTGAGACTTGGGACGACAGAAGAGGGCCAAAGGATCACTGCCTGGCATAGAAAAGCTTTAATAAAGGGCCAGAATGAGATTGGGAAGGTGTGGGAGACCTCTGGTTTCACACTTATCACAGATCATCACCTTCACAGGGAATCATCCTTCTCTAGCTGAGAAGGCATATAGGACTTTGTGCCCTCTCTCGAAGATCATTTCACCACTGTCTTCCCATTGGATGAAAACATCCCCCTACCCTTAAATCAACAAACACCAGCATCACCCCCACATCACAAAGCTATTTTAAGATCCACTAACAGGTTTGATATCTCCTGCAGTGCTAACACAGAGGATGGGATCGATAGATGATCCGCTTCATTCATTATTAATCAGGCCAGAGCGAAAGACGGGTGGGAAGTGCAGGAGACAAAGGTAGGAGAGACAGGAAGGAGAGCAAAGGATCACTTGGAGAGGACAGAGAGGTTGCTTAGTAATAAAGTAGATTAAGAAAAGAAAGAAACTGAGACACTTGCTTTCCTCCTAGTCTCAAAAGTAGGAATGCTGGTCCAAAAAAGAGCTTAAGTTGGAAGTTACTCAGGATCTGACAGTCATGTCCCTACAGAAAGAGAAGCCATCACTCAAGTAAAACACCCTTCAACTTAACCTCTGGAGTGACACCAGTGATAACCCCTTTCCCAAGTCATCCTGTATTTACCTTTTATAATCATTCCCCTGAAATTAGTCTAATGACAGAACCTGTATCCTCACTTTCAAGAGATGGAAAAGAATCTTTGGACACAGACAAGACAATGAAATAATTGTCCTTATGATGCAGAGTACACTTACTGACGATATATGGAAAATGGACTGTACTTGTACATTGCTTTTCTAGTCACATGACCACTCAAAGTGCTTTGACACTACATATCTCATTCACCCATTCAGACAGCACAATCATACAGCACTTCTATTGTAGCATACTGAATGCTTCAACACACATTCTTTGCCCTGAGGTAAGGTGGGGATCAGTGTCTTGCCCAAGGACACTCTGACATGTAGTCAGGGGGCTGGGAATCAAACTGCCCACTCTCTGGTTGGCAGATGACTGCTCTTCCTCCCCAATAGATAAAATAAAATGGCAAATTTACCAGCACCAAAAAATAATTGTAGACAATGTCTTTCAAATTTTTATAGTTGGGGGATGAGGAAATATTTCCATGTAAATAATGGAGACTTTGACTAAAAATTAATAAAAAACAAAAACCTCCTTCAACCGTGACTTGTTAAAAGATTTGGGAGGGCAACACTATTTTCTTCTCTGTGCCTCAAGCCAAAAATAAATTTGAATGACAGCAAATGAGAAAGGTAATATGTTGGATGCGTGCAGAAAATCCATAAGATGGGACAAACCTTTTTATGATGCAGACTGTCATCCTGACCCACCCTGCCCACACACACCACCTCCCTTTTCATCCCTTGTGTCTGATAACATCTATTCTGCTTCAGGAAGCTTTACTCTCCTTGCCACAATACACTGGAAGTGCACTTACCACCAAAACAGAGAATACACACTTACAGGAGCAGATTCCCCTAAATCTGAGAAACATCTTGTCCTAATTAGTGGATAATGAACAGGAATGAAAGTTGTGACTGTGACTACTGTTCTATATCTTGTTTACTTTCATTTCATCATGCGCGTACCAGCGTGAAATCAGAACTAATGCCCCAGAAAATGTAGCTCCTACTTCTGGAATTCAAAACATGTTTCAGCGTCGTGATATGCAATTATATGCAGTCCCTTATGTAGACAGCAGGGGTCACAGGCTTTCTGCATCTATTGACCGTTCCCATCCGCTCCGAGAGCAATCTATGAGTTGCTGTGAAATCTGCCCAGCTGCAGTAATACCACCACATTCCCATTGCACTGCATTACTGCTGCAGCGACCCGCTCACATGACACGTGAAACGTAAAGCTCATTTACAACAATCCTTTCTTATACACACACAAACACATACACACACACACTCACACACATACACACACAAACACACACAAACACACACACGCATACACACACAAATGTGCACGATCTGTGCTGTGTGACTGTTTGCAGAATGGGAAGCTATCAGAAGGGCATGTTGTTGATGTTGTTGTACAGCCAGATGTAGATGCACAATGATGCACCATGTTACATAAGTCGGCGGAGCACAGATGTGCTTATTAAGAAGAGTTTACAGAGGATGAGACTGGCTGTTAATACGGTCTAGCACCACACATGTTTGATCTGCCCCCAATGCTTTATTGTAGGCATGATGCTTGCATGACAACAGCAGACTGGATGATAATGTGCAGGGACTTGTGGGTCTACAGTGCTGATTGACAGCTGAAGGCCCTGTCAATACATAGATGTTTGGAGTAGATAGTAGCTGACATTTATGTTACCTAACAAAAATTCCTGCACTGTAATTTTAGAAACTAGTGGCTGATTGTGCATCATTACATATTTCATGTCTTAACAAACTGCACTATTTTTCAATAGCCTTAAAAAATTTGGAAGATAGATCATGAATCTATTAGAAAGAACACATTTTTTCATCTCTGAGGGCTCTTAATTGGCTGCCCTGTAAAATGTCCATTCCGTGCATTTTCTTCTTTCGTCTTTCTCAGGTCAATTATACTGTCTGCTTCCTTCTCTAATATCCACATTTTCTCTCTCTCTGCTGTGATGAAAGCCATAACATCCAGAGCTGGTGTTGCCCTGCATCTCAATAAAATCCTCCCATGAAAAGCATGGAGAGACTGGTTTTTGCATCAAAACCTCCCAAGCCCCTTGACTTTTATTCAAACATTGTCTAATAAACTCCTCACTCTCTTTTCCAAAAGACTTAAATCGTACACAACAGTATTTATTTTTCTGTTGTTAAAGGCTGGTATATGTTTTTCCATTTAAGAGATTTTCTTGTAGGGTTGAACCCAATCCAAGTCCAGGATTGATAATTCTGTGTACTTCATATGAGGTAGTGGTGAAGCTGCTTAAAACTTTGACCCCACAGCTAAACATTTCTCGGGTGGTTTCCTATGTGCATGTTCACACAGTCTGTGGGGACTTTATGTTTTCATTACCTGGTGAATTTAACTTGAGCATAAGTGTGAAGGTGAGCAAGAGTATAGCTGATGAACTTGTGGATGATTAATAATAATAACAATGGATTGGATTTATATAGCGCTTTTTTATTGCTAGTGGCACTCAAAGCGCTACATGTAGCTTACCATCACCAGGTATGAATGAGGTAGGTTAGCTGCCCTGGGGCAGGCTGACAGAAACGTGGCAGCCAGTGTGGCCAACGGCCTCTCCGACCGCCACCGAACATTCATACTCATTCATACACCAGCGATGCCGACACTGGAGGCAAGGAGGGTGAAGTGTCTTGGACAACCTGCTCTACCACCCGAGCCACTGCCATCCCTTTAATTAAATGAGCATGTACATTTGTACAGACTTTGATTTGCACAAAATAATAATGGTTCTTTCGTTTTCTTTAATCTTTCACTCATATTTGTGTGAAATATGTGAATATATGTGAAATATGTGTTTTTCCCCTTTTCAATGGTTTCCCATTTCCCAATGTCACTTTGTTTGGTCATAATCTCTTTTACCTCTTCACAGTTTCTACTTTTTACCTTTGTCTTATTGCTGCTTCTCTAATTCCTTGCCCCCATTTACCATGGTGTTTAAGCCTGTTGTATTGCCTTTCTTTAACCTGAGTTTGGCTTAGTTTTCCTTGTGCCATGCCTTATATTTCGGACTAAAGCTTACTCAGAGATTGTGTTCATTTGGATTACTGTAACTTGCATCAACTTTCAATTAAAGGTGGCTTATTGTTTCTTGTACCTGCTTTTCCATGTGTGTCTGGATTGGAGTTCTCCTTTAAACCACATATAATAGAAACAGCGTCTGAACACTGGCTTGTCAATGGTCACACTAATCTCTGTCAACAAAAAGCCTCTTCTAATTCCCTCTTAAGTGATACACAGACTTTCTCTGTTCATGGAGTTTTTAAGTGCACATAGATTATAAAATGGGGCTGGAACAGGACATTTCTTGCTGTCCACTACAGGTAGTGAGGGAGGGATTGGCTTAATGCTTGCATAAAAGCAACAGTTGTTTTACAGTTTTTCTCCATTAGTTAGGCTCATTCCTTGAAACATTCTCAAAACAACAGGGACAAACCTCCAAACCACTTAGAATTGTATTTCTCATTCATTTTTAATGAAATTGCAAATGTCTTAGTACATGTCTCAGTGCATCTTTGCAAATTAAATGAATGGGGGATCCAAATGGAGGATTCATGAGGAGCTAGATAAAAGAAGTAAATACCTTGTATTTTTTGCAAAAGCAAAACCAAAGACACATAATAAAGCAAAGAATCCGAAAAACATAAGATCTAAAATTGCCATGAAGCCTCGAAGAGTCTTGAACAGAATCTCCACAAAATCAAGAGTGACAAACTGCTCAGGAACAGTGTGGGTAACACCGATGAGGATATTGGAGTGAACAAATGAAACCAATGGGAATAAATACTGAGGGAACTAAAGATGCAAGGAAGATGTGAGGCAATAAGTAAAATAAGACCAAGAAAAAAGAAATGATACAGGAAATTAGGCAAACTATAAACTAGATAGCAAAACACCAAAGCAAGAGCTTAAACAAGAATAAATAAATACACGAATAAATAAATACAGACCACTAAACCAGAGGGCCATAACTAAAGATGAATAAATGGAAATATAATTTTAAAGAAATGTTTTTATTTAAATTTAAAATTTTGTTCAAATAAACTCAATCAATCAATCAATCAATCAATCAATCAATCAATCAATCAATCAATCAATCAATCAATCAA
>JBBBVU010000016.1:4835603-4847704 GCA_037177055.1 Atherinosoma microstoma | reverse complement strand
TCAATCAATCAATCAATCAATCAATCAATCAATCAATCAATCAATCAATCAATCAATCAATCAATCAATCAATCAAAAGAAAGGTTGTAAAGAAAACAACAAGACAAACATCGAATTTCAAAGAACAAAATTGACACTAATACAAAAAAACAAAGATTATAACAAAACCAATGGACATCCAAAACCCTTCGTCAGCACCTAAACTAAGAAACAAAGACCATGATAAATCCTGTAGATCGTGACAAGAGGAAGAGAAAATAGAAGAAGCCACTGGTCTCAATGCCGGTCACCATAGCTCTTTTTAAAGTGTCAGAAATGCGCTTATTTATTATAAATGATTGACAAGGTCATCTGCGTTACTTTCATGTAATGTTGCTTCAGTTCAGAAAAATCTGTATAGTAGTTGCACCGAAGAGAATATTAAGATATCATGAAAACAAATCTGGATATTAATACAAACAAGGATGGCTGTTCAGTTGTTCAGCACCTATAAACCCACTGTTGTAGCTCTGTGGTGTGTGTGTGTATGTGTGTGAGAGAGAAAGTGAGAGAGATATGTATATTTAGAGAGAGACAGAAAGAGAGAGAGGAGGAAAACTCTTTTAAAGTGGTAAATATGGGATACAGTGCAGCTATTGACTATTTCAGAGGAAATCCCTGCTCTTATCATTTCACAGAAACCTCGCACAAACATCTAACACATGCTAATCAGATACTCGGAAGATTATAGGAAATGGTGTAGCCTTATGCCATAATTGGATGTTTAACGCCCACATGCACAGATGCTGACACATTTAAAACATTTATGCAGTTATCTTATCCAGAAAATGGCTACATAGTAAGGTGCACATTGTCATCATTTCCTGATCATCACATATTGTCATCCATGTAGCCCTGGTTTAGTGAGATAACACAAATCATTTGTATCAGTGTTGTCGTGAGAGCTTTTCAGGCTGTTGGACTACATACTTTGACATGAACACTCCAAGCTACTGATGGACCCCTCCACCCTGATTCACCAAGTTGTCAAAAACTGCTTCATAGACTTTTTTGCTTGATGCTAAGTGTTTGTGCTCTAAAATGGTCTGAAGCGCTGGTCAACATACTGGTTTGACTATGATGCTTTTGTCTATGAACTTTTTAACAATGTTTCTGCTAAATTATGCAAACTGTGCATATATATATACAGGCTACATAACTATCCATATCACTCATATTATCCTGAAATAAGAGAGACGTTAAACTGAAGTCTAACTGGCAGTCAGCTGAACCTCCAAATCCAAAGTGGCAGCAGATGATTAAGCCTTGATTGGGGTTGTTCCACTTGAATTCTATGTTAGTGACATGGACAGGTAGCAACTTCTCTTCAGGAAATAAGTGAGTATGTGTATGACTGACTTACACCTACAGTATCAGCCACAACATCAACCCCACCTGCCCTAACTTGTCTTTGTTACTTTGTGAGAGCAAAACAGCTCTGACCAATCATCCTTAGATGCACACATCTATGGATTACTTTGTCTGGAACAATTTTAGGTTTGTTGTATAGTTCATGTCAGTCATAACATCCAACGTTTTGCAGCAGAACATTACATTCAGTTAGGATAATTGATGTTATTTTTTAAACCTGATAGTGGTTTTAATATTATAATCAAAAGCCAGAACAAACGTATGTGTACTTTCCTCTCCCATTATAGCACCACAACACGTCTATAATAGCTATATGAGCTCATGTGATTTATTTCCTATATTAGACTGATCTGTAGGGGGTGCTTACCGAGGTATAAAGATGTCCTTCGCTATTCATGGCGAGGTACAGCCCTGTTTTCGTCCCTTGAATTGCCACAATCCGCAGTCCCACAGGAATTAAGTTGAACTGCGCTAGATCAGGAAATAAAGTAGGGGAGATGAAGAGAGCATGACAAAGAGAGGAGGAAAATAAGATAAAGTCAGATGATTTTCAAAGCTGAAGTACTATATAGCAACACATTCTGTTTCACTGTTGTAAGCTGAATGGCTTCAGTGTCATTGCTGTATGCTGTAGCTCTCATAAACCCAAATGCTGCGACCTCTTAGAGTTCATGTTTGTGGAAACATTACACCATGTCACCTTCAGTGTGCTTTGCACGGCCTCTAAACGTGGATAATAACTGAGATGTTCTGTCATTTTAACTGCAGCTTACAGTACAAAGAGTAAATGTGGACAAATGCAATATTTAGGTTGACTAAACTTCTATTTATACTAATTAAAGACATTATAAAATCTCTCCCTAGTAATTTATGCTGGTGGATAAATAAACTGAGTCTTGAAGGTCAACAATGCAAAAACAAAAGAAATGATACTGATGGTGATGTAAAGACCGCACTGCATAAACTCTGGACTAAAAACTAAGTTTACTCTGCTAAAGGTCAAGTTGGACTCACATCATCTTAACAGTGCCACTGACTGTCAGAGCTGTTTTCCAGATCCAATCAGAGTCAGCATATGTGATTCAATCATTTCTGTAGAGTAAGGAAACACTAAATTGCTAAAGTTTGACATCCAGTTTGACATGATAGGCCTTCCTACTTAAATATAAAAATAACAGTGCTAATTAAAGCAAATTTGACAGGTAAGCTGACGAAATCTTAACTTTTTCCTGGATTCCTCAGCCTCAAGCCCTTATAGGACAGACTGGCACCTCCCATGGCTCTATTTAGTTCCATACACAAGGTACAGCCAGAACTGGAGATTTAATTCCAAATGACTGTATGCATTTCTCAATTCATCATATGCTGGTAAAAACTGCAGGTGTTTCCCAAATTTGGGTTTTGTGCAAGCATTCAATATTGGTGCACGAACAGGGTCAAATAAGCAACATGCTGGTACAAGATAAAAACAAACACACTCACAAAATGAGCTGCTTTCATCCTTTGTGCTGCCAACGGTGCCATCAGGCTGCATCTGCAGATAGAATCCATGCTGGCTGTACAGCCGGGTAACGATGCCTTTCAATTGTGGCTCTGCAATTGGGGGGCACAGAAAAGCAACATCACCTTAAACAGATCCTGAGGCAAAACTTTTACAGCAAGAACTATTTTTACTGAATTATATAACTTGAAAAAGGCATAGGTGAGACTTGTCAGCATTTAAAAACACAGCACAGAAAGGTTGAACAATTTAATGATAAAAAAAAAAAGCTAAAATTAAAGTATCTTATGATTTCATCATCTACAGCACAGTACACATTATTCTGTATGTTGCAGACCGAAGAAAATCCAGATAAAATCTCTACACTCCAGATACTGAGGTGTATAGCATTTTGAATGTTTATGATCTTTAGCATATTGGGTGGGACTGCATATGGAAATCACTGCACAGTCTCAGGAACACATCTGAGAACTACTGTCAGTGAACTCATGCAGTTGCTGCATTCAAAAATCCAGTCTAAAACTTTTTTTGTGTCATGTACCAAGAAGCACATCCTTAAACAAGATGCAGAAATCTCACCACCTTACCTGAGCCTGAGATCATTTAAGACCGAACTGAATTGAATAAAATCAAAATAAAGTGACCCACATAGCAAAGGAACATTTTTTTAGAGCAACATCTGTTGCCACCTAGACTTCTTTATCAGAGAAAGCCATGATACTTTCAGCAAAACCATTCCCAAACCCCATTGTGCATGTATTACAACAGCATAGCTTGATAGCAATAAATATTTTGGCCACTCAACTGACTTGCTGCAGTCTAGATCTGTCACTCATTGAATCTGAGCAACATAAAGTGACATGGGAATTCTTCTTCTCTAAAGATCTATTTGAAAATCCCTACAAGATTTATTAGTGAGTGAGTTTGCATTGGTTACAAACAGTCAAACAGCATAACATATAGAACCCAGTTTTTTAAGTATGAGAAAGAAAATGAGTTAACTCAAATCCCTTCAGAGAAAACGGAGCATTCTAGAATTTTCTTTCTGGCTACCAATAGGAAACGGTTCAAATAGATTCTTTTGGTTTGAGAGTTTTCAATAGATTATCAATATGCACATTTGAAGCCAGCTTTTCATGTCTGAATATCTGTTGGCAACTCTTTGGCTTCATAAATCCTATCCCTTTAAATCCTATCCCTAACAACATTTAGTTCCAACATTTGGTCTTTTCTTCACCTTTTATGAATTTAGACCAAAAATGTAATTTTCAGTATGAAAGCTGCAGTCACTGAAAAACATCCTGCAAAATCATATCAATTTTAAAAACAGGGAGGAGGGTGCCTCTGTATAAATGACTATGTTACCAGTATAAAAGTATATACCATTTGGATTTATTCACTGACCTAACGTTTCACTTATAAAAATAAACTGGGAGTAAAAGTAGATCCTTGTAAAACACTTTGGTTGCTGTCAGAGAGGCTGACGTGTAGTTTTTCACAGAGGTACGCTGGCTTCTCTCTGATGCATGTTTCCTTTTTCAGAGCCATGTCTCTGAGGCAAGATAAGTCTCTGTGATATTAATAATTTCAAAACAAATTAAGTTGTTGTTTACTTACTCAGGATTTAATCATGTAATATGTAACGACCACGTACTCCAGCTTAATCTTAAGACCGATTGAAATTTAATAAGAAAAGTATTATCTGATAAAAAGCTATTTAAGTTGGTGATTTATAAAAGATTCAAATATTTTAGCCAGTACAGAGAGGCTGGAAATGTAGCAGTAATTATTCATGTGTGGAGTGGAGGGTTCCCATCCTTTAACATAAGAGAAAACCATAGTGGATTTCCAAGAAAATAGAAATGACAGTGGAAGATAGGCTTGGCTTAAAAATAGAAGCAATAGGCTATGCAATAAATTTTTCATTTTTCTTTCTTTAACAATAAAACTGTATATTATCAGCACCAGTAGACCTTTTATGTGGTTTATTTCAGTCCTGCTCCACAGACCAAAGGTAGACACGAAACAGCCTCATATATTTATTTCCCTGAATTTACTGAAGAAAAAGAAAGTGAAATACCTATATGAACTTTTTCCAGACCAGAGGATCCTTGACATATTAGATTATTATTAGTCTTTAACAGCATTGCTTTAATGAACAGGAGAGTCATCCAAACCTAAAACCTTCACACATGTATATTTTTGTGATATAGAATAAATATTTGTGATATTTATCGTAGGAGAGAAAATATACAGTTCCAGTCTGACACACACACACACACACACAAACATAATGTTTGGAATATGTAACAATCAGACATTCAGTCAAAGCTTAGAATTAAAATGTCAAACGCATCTATTTACACTGATTGCATTAATGATATAACCAACTGGTTTGAACAATGAAGCCAAAGCAGGAGTGCCTTTTAGTACAATACTTAAGCTTTCTAGGTGCAGTCTTGAACAGACTCCCATACAAAGTCAGTTAACTTCTTAACATGTAATTATGGTATCATTATAGCTTCACTCTCTTGTCCAAATGTGGTCACTTCTGGTTAGATAGACACAGATGACAATGTCCATAAACCAAAAAGCGATGGCACCATATACACTTTTCACAAACAATCTTATGTGGTCTCGTGTTTTTTCTGCCGTGTTGTTTAGCTAGAGTTTAGGCCATTAGCTGTTTAAGTCAATTCAGTGAGTTTGTCTGCCTCTCTATGAATAAGATATTTATACATACAGGGACTCTGAGTGTTGGAGAAGAGGGAGGAAAAGGAAGTCCCTGCAGACTATCATTTGTTCATTTAAGAGAACAACATAATCTGCCCAGCAAGGAGAACCCTGCAAGTCCCTTGACAGAGTTCAAACTGCAGTCATTTAGTCCAGCCAGTGATCTGACCAGTCTCCTTCACTGCAGTACTAACAAGGAAGATGAAACACGGACGGAGAAGCTTAGAATGGAGCCTCTGGAGGACTGTGGGCCATCTAGGAGTTCCCCCTCCACTAAACTCCTTCCATACCCTCACACACACTCCCCAGGGAATGACCTAGGGCACTGCGCAATCTGCCTGTCTTCCTTAGACAAGCACAGAGAGCCAGAGAGTGGCAGGGGAGACAAGGATGAGATCTGTAGCACTATTTCTCAGAGGAAATGTGCCAGGGTTGAAACATCAGTGAAATTGTGACCTACTCCCATTGTTACATGCATGCATCTGCAGCACTCCCCATCCCTTCTCCTTCAAAGGTGCTTGTCAAAACATTTCAGCAAGTCTATATTCTAGCTCTGTCTATTTCCCTCTCTCCTTTTCCAATTCCATACCCTTTGAGTTAGGCTCGCTTTCATTCTATCTAATAACAAGATATATCATCCAATCAGAGCATGGGAGCCATTCATTACTTGTCCCCGCAAATCTAAAAGAGAGACGAGAGTGAGACAGTGAAAGGAATGAGAGGATAAGGGTGGAGAGAAGTGAGCAGAGGGACAGAAGGGGCACAGAGTGAATGAAATGACACTGTCATTTTATTAAGAGTGATGGCTGCATGTGTTCAATGCTAAATTACATTTGATGTAGGGGGAAATTCAATAGACAGTTTGTGCAAAATGGCTGCAATCAAAGTTCCAGAGCTGGACATGAGGAGCACTAAAGTAGTGTTTCATTTAACAGGATGGGTCTCACACAGAAATCCTACTCTCAAAACAATGTAAACTCTGATCCAGCAAAATGAAAGCATGCTCCCAGCATAAACAACACGACTGTCCAGTATTTTGCTCTTCAAGTCACTGAACAGGTGTAAAAAAAATGGCCATTTTTAAAAGAAAACAACTGAATTATTAATGAAAAAAATATCCAGCAGATTAATAATAAATACTGACTGTAACTCTGACATGATTAGTAGGTTTTACAATTTTACACGCAAGAAGAAGGGGCTTCCATTGTGGGATGCTGGACAATTGGACTATATCAAAACTGTCCAGCAGCCCAGTATTAAAACAGAGAAGAAGAGAAAATGCAGTCTAAGATCAGTTATTACATTCAGTTATCAACTGAGACATAGAATGTAACTGCTGGCTAACCTTGATAAAACAAGTAAAAACAATTGCTTATGATAAAAACATATTCTTATCCTGTTGTAGCTATGAGGTCCAAGGCTGTATGAAAATATAAATTTTATTTTCAGTATAACAGGCTACTAACATTAAGCATTTTATTATTTCTGCTGACAATGTTATGTTCAAGTGGTATATCAACATAACAAGTGTAAGGCTATTATGCTCAGTTCCCAGGACTTTTAATTTTGCCCCAGTTCACCCATGATATATGCAACTTTTTCTACTGTATATAGTTGAAAGAAAAATTCCAATGTTTCTCATTAATGCAGACACATACAATTACCAGACACTACTGAATCTGACATCTGGAGCAACCGTAAGTGACATGGCCAAATCCCAGTCCCAGTGCCCTCAAATTGACCTGCAAGTGTTCCAAGAGATGACTCAATGGCTAAATAATCATGACAAACATGTATCAAAGGATTTGGATGACATTATATTTGCAATGCTGAGCAGGTCCACTCATAAATGAGCCGTCATTGCTGTTGTTTAAAAGCAAAGTCAGTATTGTTAGATAAGACAGAAAATGTTGTTTTGATAACTTGGGCATCTAAAAAAACAACAACATGAAAACAGGGGGGGGGGGACGAAAAGAAAAACCCTGGAACAAAATAAAGTACAATTCATTCATTCATTTTCTATATTGCTTATTCCTAACATGCATATCTTTGGACTGTGGGAGGAAGCTGTAGTTCCTGGAGATAACCCAGACATACACGAGGAGAACATGCAAACTCTGCACGGATTCAAACCCCTCCCCAGCTGAGGCTCAAATCAGCCACCTTCTTGCTGTGAGTCTGCGATACTACCACCACACCTTACAGCCAGTTAAACAAATCAATAACAATATATAAATAATAATTAATAATAAATAAAGAATATAGAAATAAATACATAAATAAGAGTGAAGAAAAGCAAATAAAGAGATAAAATAGATTAACTAGATTTAAAGAAATGAAAATTAAAAGGCCAGAAGAGGTTTGATGTAAATTCGTGACACCAGACATTAAGGGGTTAATAGCATTTGATTGCAAAAGTGTTGCCTCTTGGGTCTGTGACAGTTTTCCTGGTGGTTTTGAGTCCGTGTCAGGATCCAGCATTTCTCAGTCCTACAACGACTTCAGTTCCAGCCTTCAAGTAATAGTGTTGGGTGCAAGGTTTTTGACCCATGAAGAACACTACTTCCTGGTAAGTGTGTGCGGGCTCAGTCAAAGCATCTAATGCATGACAGTCTTTACAGTATTTCTTGTTGGGCTTAAAGTTGTATAGATATCTACAAATCATTAGAATTTTGGGTATTATACAGTTGTTGTTGTTGTAGTAGTTTGGGATTATGGTGCGCAGGAGTTGTTGTTGTAGTAGTTTGGGATTTTTTTATTTTTTAGATTGCATTATTTGGCAATATGTCCTGTCATTACAATGTGTTCTATCTATTCCTTCTTTGCTTTGTTGCAGCAGTTATAGGAATAGAACAAATAATAAGAAAAAGAAATATGAAAAAAGGGAAGAAAAAGTATTTATATAAAATGTACACACAACTATATGTAAATATGAGGAAACTACATTCATGTAATTTGAATAAAAATTCCAAAAATAAGTACAAGGTAGACAAATAAGAACTACAAAAACAAAGGTATTGCTCTTAGCAACAAAAAAAAAAGGCACCATAGTGAACAGTTATTTTCATTTAGACATTATTCCACCTTGATATATGTTGCATAGAAGGTTGGTGCAGAAATATTACAACCACCTTTCACATTTTAGATGTGGCAGGCTGTCCCTGAAGAAGCTTTCTGTTTTAGTGTCATGCATAAAGTGAAAGACATTATCCATGCGTCTGCAATCGTATAGTCTACGGGCGGCATAATACTTTTGTCAAACACACACAGTAGCAAAGTCTGAATGATTTTTATGACTTTAGCATGGTCTGATGGTTTGACAGTGCCATTGGTCCATGACATTCTCATTATCACCCAGTTGTGAGGAATCTTTGTGTGACCTTTGAGTGCGCCTTTAAATTTGACAAATATATTCACTCAGCATGTCAAGACATGTTTTTTTCATGCTTTATTTCTTACTTCTCATTTAGATAATTGTCATTCTTGATATGTTGGTGTTGATCAGTCATCACTTCATCGCCCAGCAAGCTGTACAAAATGTAGTAGCCCGCCTTTTGACAGAAAAGAAGCGGCATGATCACATCACACCTCCGCTGGCCTCTCTACACTGGCGTCCAGTCCATGATAGGATCTAGTTTAAAATTGTATTACTTGTTTTTAAAAGTTGCAAAGGCATGGTACCACCGTACCTGTCTGAGCTTTTATAGCCTCATACTCCATCCAGAGCATTGGGGTATAAATCAGTTTATTCTATTACGTCCCTACATCCAAGCTAAAGAGTAAAGGTGATGGAGCCTTTTCAGTTATGGCTCCTACTCTATGGAACAACCTATCTTTTCATCATTTTAAAACTTTGTTGAAAACTAATTTCTTCTTGCTGACTTTTGGTCCTGGTTAAGTAGCATATGTTTAATAACATGAAAACACTGTTTATTTAATTAGATTTTATTGTATCTATTTGTGACAGTAAGGGTCCCGTCATTATGCCTCCGAGTGATCATGTGCCCTGGCTACTTGGCTACAGGGACATACCTTTGGCTGACTGATCAGCGTGCGCAACTCTCATCTCAGAAGGATGGGTTCAATCCCCACCCAGGCCCTCCTTTGTCCTGCCACATCCTGGAGCTTGCAAGTAGGTTCCATGTAGCATGGATTCCAAATAGGTGGTAATGTGTGTAAGGCACAAGGACGTTCTTGGGGAGAAATGTAACAGTAATGGTCCTATCACTATGCCTCCAACTGATTATGTGCCCTGGCTACTTGGCCACAGAAGTATTCCTTTGGCTGACTGGTCAGCGTGCATGACTCTCATCTGGGAGGTTGTGGGTTCAACCCCTGCCCAGGCCCTCTTTTGTCCTGCCACATATTAATTTGATGTTTTTACTGTTTTCTCAAACTTATATTTATTGCTTTTTTATCCATCTCTTAATGGCAACTGTCTTCTCAAAGCAATGTATCATTATGACACTTAAACTTAATTTCCTGAGTATTAAAAAAGTAATGTAAAAAAACAATTAGAAAAGTAATGAGAAAAATGGCATCATCTAAGCCATCAACTTGTATTTTAGACTCCATCTCAGCCAGACTGCTCAAGGGAGTTTTTCCCAGGGTTCGTATTTCTATATTGATTTGATCAGTATATATCTTTCTACATATTGGTATTAAATGAACTGCCTTAGACTACTAAGCCATATTCATCCAATAGAGTCCAGTTTGTAAATGTAAATGATGTCTTCTTCACACTAGAGTACTAGAGTAAATACTTTTCATGTAGTACACACTTCCATTAGGTCATACAGCAATGCATACATATTCATAAAAAGTATCTATCTATCATTGCTATGCAAGTGTGTGAGCAAAAGGAACGCAGAAAACCTAGATGAAAGTTGAATATGTTTTGACCGCTGCAGCCCCCGTCAGTGTCACATTACCTGCACTGACCCAACTCAAGATTCCCTCAGAAGTTCATCGTTGATGGTAGCTAACAGATTATTTGAAAAATGAAGCAGCTCTAGAATACAGAATGTAAATAACATGTTGATGTTAATTAAGCCCACAAAGAATATTGGTTCCATTTTAAACCATAATACAACTCAGAAATGACTTCAATGATGGTATTCCGCTAGTTAAGCTGTGCACGTTCTTGTGACGACCATGACGTTCTCGCAGTAACACCGGAGCATGAGAAATACTCCGGCTGCTCCTTGCTTTGACTGTGAATATTTCCATCTTCCTCTCCCTGGGAGAGGTTTAAAAAACTGTGAGGTTTCTGGCTGATTTTCAGCTGGTTGACAAGTTTTCTCTCTGTCCATTGACCGAAGTGTGGTCACCTGTGTGACCAAAGAGGGTCCAACCCTTCTCAAGGACACTGGTTCCAGAGCCTAAGCTGTGCTTCAAGCCGTGGTGCGTCCAACTCAGCCTCCTTCCCCACCAGAGTGATGGCGTTCCACATCCCTAGAGCTAGCTTCTGCAGCCAAGAATCAGAGTGCCGGGGTGCCCGCCCCCGGCTGCCGCCTAACTCACACTGCACCGCTTCACCCCTACGGCCCCTCCCGCAGGTGGTGAGTCCACAGCATTGACTTTATTCTAAAAATGGACGGCGCCTCCATGACATCACTAGTAGGTTTCTGAAGAGCTGAATTGAAGCTCAGAGGGCTGTTTACATGTCTATGGAGATTGACTCCCTTTTGGAGCCAGCCCCTAGCGGATGAGGGGTGAACTGCAATTTTTGGCACTGCCGCATAGACTTCACTTTTCACCACCGGAGGTTGCCGCTTGGTCCACAGGAGTGGGGGCTCCAAGTTACTCTTTTAGGCTGAGCCCGACCAGGCCCCATGGGTAAAGGCTCAACCACCAGGCGCTCGCCCCTGTGCCCCAAATCTCAAATGAATTCAATTTAGTTCAAATTTGTGTACAACCCTTAAAAAATGTTATGGCTTGTGTCCAAGCCAAAGTAGAGGGTGCAGACATTGTTAGGCAAGCCTACTTTCCCCCCCCATTATAAGCCCTGGAGGAGCACTCTGACAGATAGCGACACAGTGTGACAGTCTACCTCTGGTTGGATTAGTGAAGCACACAAAGTTGTTTACATGAGCAAAAATCCTGTGTTTGCATCATGAGGACATACACACATTTTCTGCTGCTTCACAGGATGAAACAGAGAAGACAATAAATGACTCGAAGGTCATGTGTGCATGTATTCAAACAACAAATCCTTAAAAACAGATTTGATATTGAAAGCAGAACATATAGAATATATTGCAGTTATGAAAAACATCCAAGTAAAATCCTGAGATGCTAATTTTCTTTGGTAGTGCTGTTTTCTCAAAATTCACTATATATATATATACACAGATGGAGCAGCACCATATTTATCACTTATAACTTTAAAGGGGACATATTATGCAAAAATCACTTTTATAAGTCCTTGGAATAGTCTCTTACAATGTTCTAAGTC
>JBBBVU010000016.1:4797034-4807336 GCA_037177055.1 Atherinosoma microstoma | reverse complement strand
AAGCACGGACAAACGCCTTTGTCCGCGATGCAGCCGCGGTTACCCGCGATAAGGACGCGGAACAGTCGCCGGCGTCTTTTTCGCGGGCATACCACGGGTAAACAGCTGGTTAGCCAATTTTGCACATTTTCCACCGCGGGCAACCACGGGCAAAAAAAAAAATCCGTGAAAGGCAGTGTGACCGGGCCTTTAAATTAGTCATAATTTTTTACTTTGTATTGTTCCTTCATACTACCTTACATGATGTATTGTGTTGTAGTGTGGGGGAACACATACAAGACATCATTAAATTTGGTCTTTCTTCTTAAAAAAAAAAAGCCATAAGAATAATCACTAAAACCACCTATACACAACCAACAAATTCTCTGTTTATCAAATTGAAAAATATTAAAGTTTGAAGACCTGGTTTCTCAAACTCAAAATTCTTCAAATCATGTACAAAGTAAAATTGCTCAGCAGTATCCAAAAGCTTTTAAGGGACAGTAAAAATAGTCTGAGGGGAACACATGTGTTCAAAAAAACAGCTGTGAGAACAAATGCCAAGCTTCATTGTATTTCTACCAAAGGGGTCCAATTTTGGAACAACTGTAGTGAGGACATAAAAACATGTCAATCAATAGGAAAATTTTAACAACGGATAAAAGATGATATAATTAAAAGTTATGAGGCTAATAAGTATATTTGTTGAAAGTAAATGTCATTGTATTTTGTGTATGATGATTATTATGATATTATGATTATGATAAACATTGAGTGTTATGTAATGTGCTTGGATATTTTGAGATGCTGTAAAAGTGCCAATGTTTAGGTTATTATTGACTAAAGGGTTTTGGATGTGAACAACTTCTACCAAAACCCTTTTCGAACTTTGAAAGTTTGGATTTTGTGCATCTAATATTTATTTATTTATTAGTTCGAAATAAATAAAATAAAAGATAATAAAAAAGTATGTTCGTTTCTTTACATAGCATGACTACTTCAGTCATATTTTGGTCAAATTGTGATATCTGCCTAACTTTACTCTTCCAGCACAGCTGATTCATTGTGCATCAGGATCAAGATTAACTTTATTGTCCCACTAGGGGAAATTCGTCTTGGGCTAACACTGCAGCTGCAGACATGAAGTGATAAACAACATCATTGTCTATAAAACCATAAAATATGATTTTGCCAATTATGCTATCAGGCTAACAATATGCCATAAATGATATATAATTTGATTACCTTAAGATATTATCTCAACTTATTGTCTGTTGTAGTGTTACTCAGTTGTAAAGTTTTATTTAGCACACCTGATCTCTGTCCAAAGGGAAAAGTATAGGTCCTCGATGTTTCATTGATACTCCTGCCATGGTTTTCTGTTCATGGTCACCATCTAGTCTATTTCCAGCCTGTCTGTCGAGTCTGTCACACCTATCAGGTGGTCACAACAGCAATAGAACAAATCCACTTAAAGCATTCTACAATTACATTATCATAGCTAGAAATGCTTCTGATTTTTATTTGTTGAGTTACAGGACAGGAAGTTTGTAGGTCACATATAACTAATTACATATTACTAATTAAATAAGCACTTAGCTAAACATTTAACTTAATAACTTCATTGTGATATTTGTTACTTCATCAATGTAGAGTTCACGACCTGCGTGCAAAAATGTGACTAAAACAGAGAAAGGACATGCAAAGACATGCAAAAATATCTTCATAGTAATCTATGGTTAAAAAAATGCATGCAGCATGTAAAGATGGATGGATCAGTGGTGTAATGTGGATGCAAGGCAGTGCAGTGACTAAACCAAGCTGTAGGCTGGAAGAGAGAAAGAAAGCACTGAGGGCTGGGCCTTTATAACCCAGGTGCACCAAGGCCAGGTGCTCTGATGAAAAGGAAGCCTCCCACTGGGCACAACAAACAATGAACACAAAACAAATTAGTACTACTCCCACATTAACAGACAGAGCTGGGGCTGTCACAAGTACATTATGTAACACAGTAACCACAGTCCCAAAGTATGATTAATATATTTTTTTTTTATTATTGAATTCATACTTAATGCTTTATATAAAAGCATTAGTGGTTGCCAGACTAAGTGGAATGGGCATATTTTGTCAGATAACAGTTGCAGACATATTGTGTTCTCAGTGAGGCACCATATGTGGGATTATGGTACAGCTGTAAACAAATTGAAAGCTCAAGAAATAAACGTGCCCTCTCATAATGTGGCGGACTAAACAACTAATAAAATCAGGTAGCAGTACTCTAGTTTTCTGATGTCAATATAAGCACGTTGATAATTCTATAACTGGGCATCAACTGAAACCTGTTCTCTCATTTATGCCATCCATCCATGCATCTATCCATCTTCTACTGCTTATCCGAGATCGGATTGCAGGGGCAGCAGCCTGAGCAGGGAAGCCCAGACTTCCCTCTCCCTAGCCACATTATCTAGCTCATCTGGGGGGATCCTGAGGCCAGCCAAGAGATTTAATCCACCAAAGCCGCTGCTGTTTCTGCCCAAAGTACCACAGGGATGCTTCAACTTCTCCCAGCTTGCAATCAGTTAGAATGACCTTTCCTCTTTCCGCATTCCTATGTCTCCGCCCCCAATTATCAGAAGTCAGTTTGATTGAGCGCGCAGAAAAGGACTTTGAGAGCGGAGCCACTGTTATTTTTTAAGTAAATTAGGCTTTTCAGATGAAGACACAGAGAAACCTGAAGAAGGCTTGGGACTAAAGAGGAGAAGTTGTTCCTGTTTCATTTGAATTTGATATAGAATAATGAGCTTTTGGTGATTACTTACCCATATTTGTGTGCGCATCGTGGTTGTGTACACCACTTGCTCCACTTTGAAATATTTGTGCAGTGTAAGTGGGGGTGGCCTGAGTGAGTGTATGACTCCCGGCCTGACTTTTTGTCCCAGTCCAGCCCTGCCCACAGCATCCAGAGCCTTAAGAAACCCCGGAGGACGAGATCCAACTGGGGTCCACCCCGGGGTCCTGCTACCAAGGAGTTTTTTACCCACCTCAATGACCTCAGCCCCAGAGATAGGAGAGCTCACCCCCGGTTCCCCGGACTGTGCTTCCTCATCTGAAGACGTGTTGGTGGGATTGAAGATGGTCTTCAAAGTATTCTTTCAATGGCCCCCCTCACCACTGTACACAGTGTTGACGGAGCACTGCTTCCTGAGCCGCCAGATGGTGGATCAGAACTTCCTCGAAGCCGTACGGAAGTCGTTCTCCATGGCCTCTCCGAACTCTCCCCACGCCCAAGTTTTTGCCTCAACGACCGCCAAAGCCAGGCTCCGCTTAGCTTACCGATACCTGTCAGCTGCCTCCAGAGTCCCACAGGCCAAAAAGGCCCAATAGGACTACTTCTTCAGCTTGACGGCATCCCCCACTGCTGGTGTCCACCAACGAGTTCGGGGATTAGCGCCTCAACAGGCACCGATGACTTTACGGCAACAGCTCCGGCTGGCCGCCTCAACAATGGAGGCGGCCAGCCCACTCGGACTCAATGTCCCCCGCCTCACTCGGGACATGGTCTACTGTAGATGTGGACAATCCATGACGAGCATAGAAGTCCAACAACAGAACACCACTCGGATTCAGATCAGGGAGCCATTCTTCCCAATCACGTCCTTCCAGGTCCCACTGTTGTTGCCAAGTTTGAATCTTTGCAGTACAAATGAATAATAACTCTGGCCTCCGTAGGTGCTGGGGGTTTTGTGAATAAGACTGGTTAAATGTCACCATCTCTTGCCAATAGGACTCCATAACAGGGGCTTGCAGATGTGACTGGTAGTAACAGGTATCAGCTGATGACCAGTTATAACCAGAGAGGTAATCTTGTTGATATGCTATAAAGTTATATTTAAAAAGTAATAATGCCATAATATATATTTATAGTAATTGAATATACTGTATATAAACAGTTAATGTATGTAAAAACTTGAAAAGTAATTAAACACACGGTGGTGTGGTGGTTAGCACTGCAGCCTCACAGCAAGAAGGTCACTGGTTCGAGCCTCGGGCAGAGTTCTCCCCAGAGGGGGTTCAAAATAGTGGCCTTTCTGTGCGGAGTTTGCATATTCTCCCTGTGTATGCGTGGGTTCTCACCGGGTACTCCAGCTTCCTCCCACTGTCCAAAGACATGCATGTTAGGTTAATTGGTCACTTTAAATTCTCTCTGTGAATGGTTGTATGTCTCTCTGTATTGAAGTGATGAGGCTAAGTGATGTGATGATTTTCTGATAAATAAGAGAAATGTAAAGAAGTCCTCTTTCCTTATTACCACAAAAATTCAATTTCTGCCTAAACTAAAGCTATGTTTTCAGGGTTATATTTAATAATTGTAAATTACTTCCTGACTAGGGCAGACACATCGCTCATACTTCAGCAAATATTATGAGGAAAGGAGTGAGCTTTCTCAAGTAACTGGCTTTTTTTGTCTTATTTTCCTTGTCCGGACTGGCCTAAATGATTTTATTGTAATTCTAGCTGCTTTTTTTTATTTTTTTTTCTTTATTATCTGTAATGCTTTTAATGTTTTATGAAAAGCACTTTGAATTGTCTTGAACCTGAAAATGTGCTATACAAATAAACTTGCCTTGCCTTGCCTAATTTGTCCCTTTTTCAGAAATTGGGGTTGTTGTAAAGACTACTCCCAAAAATGATTTTATCTCAAATTAAAAGTTGAAGACAATCCATTTCATAAATGAGAGATCCTGAAGATTTAAAGAAACATTGTTGTGTTTACATTGTTGTATCTCAAAAACTGAGGGCCTCTGCTGCTAGACTAATGCACCAAGTTCTTTCAGCTGTGATAAGGCTTAATAAACAAAAAATGGAAATGTTAACAAAGAAGGGGAAAATACATCTTCACTCCCTAAATGTATTTGTTTTCAACTCTGAGGGCGCATACACACCAGTCTTTTTGATTCAAATCCTAGTTTGTTTGCTCGGAAAGTCTGCTTAATTTGGGGTATTGTGAATGCGCAAATGAATTCACAACCAAAACAGAGCCTACATGTTTGTGGGAGGACAGGCGGCTCTGCTCACGGTCAGATGTGGAAGAATTCAGGAAATGTTTGGATGGAAATATGATCAACCCAAGACCACTACGATCTGATGCAGCTCTATATTTAGCTGAATGTGTTTTCTTCTTTGTTGTGTCTCGCCTTCTTCATTAATTCATGGTGCAGCACCACTTCTGGCGAAAGTGGAATTGTAGTATATAATATTCAAAAGGTACGATACGTTTTGAGTTGTGCAGCGTGAACACGATCTCAGTCCCCAATCGTACCGAGTCTAGCAGACTATCCTGGTGTGAATGCACCCTCAGTGTGTCCACAAATTAATTATTCAATGAAAAATAAAGCTGCACGTAAAACCAGTGAATAGTACCTAAAACATGCATTTATAAATGTACGAAAAGGCGTTCAAGTCTTACATTATCAGTCCTGTTGTATATTTGTGAATAAAATTTAACTGTGAAACAGCATAGCCATAACCTGACTTCAAACCATAAACCATATTCAGAAAAAAACAACAACAATCACACAAATAAAAAACAAATGTGCTCCAATTCTTCAAACGATACCATTAGAGAATTGGGAGCAGAAGCAAATAACTATCTTCACTTTTAGCATGTCATCAATGCTGAGGTCATTTCAATCAAACCAGTTGTAATTGTGTCTCTTCGTGAATTGCAAAGACTTGTCTGCAGCTTGGCAGATAGCTGAGTTGAGAGCTCCACATTTCACTGTTACCCTTCATAAGAGAGCACTCTTTGATGTTGTAGAGCTCTGCTGCAAGACAGCCTTTGAATCAGTGGGAAACTGCAGTGGATTAATGGATATTGCAGTCAAGTCTCTTGCTGGGGGCTTGCTTGTGCTTTTGTGAGCCGACCATGCAGATCTTTGCTATTATCAACTTATCATAATTCGTGCCATGCATATGGCCCAGCCACAGGGAATACCAAGGGATCTTAATTTTTTTTTGTCAGTCAGAGGGTTTGTTAAATATTACACGACACAAACATGTTGTGGATTACTTCAAATCAATATGGGTAATTTAGTTGCAACACTTACACATTCGACAATAATGTTCTAGACACAACCTGTCCTTTTTTTTTAATATTACCCATCCTGATTTTGTGGATTTAGAAAATCTTTGAAAAACGGCATTTTAGAACAACTTTGTTTCAAAAACAGACCACATGAAACAAAATTATTCAACCACAATATTGCTGCCATATGATAATTAATCGCCTGCTGTGATATGAACACAAGCAGACATGCACTGTCCACATACACCCAGACAGTGGCAAAAATAGTTTCTTGATTGCTCTGTCAGATCCACATAGCCAGTGAACAAGCACTGTCCCACCTGTGAGGCGCAATTGAATTACGTACAAGAGGAAACATAAGAAGGGCTTTGATTAATCAGGCAAGTAAACTGTTGTCTTCTCTCATTTTGTTCTATAAAATGTCAAATAACCAAGAACATATTGTACAAATCAACATGATCAGTTGTGCTGCAAAGAACCTATGAGTTTGAAGCCTGCATGGTCTGAGATAGGTTTGATTTTTTTATTTATTTTTTTATCAGAAAATAGTGCCAGGTTTTATTCAGTGTGCAAATAACTAACTCATGTGCTTTTGCTTGTGCAACACTGGGAAATGCAATGTACAGGACTGGTGCAGAATGAGTTTAGTAGTCAGAGCCAGCTGTTTATCTTATATGAACCTACTTTAAATCCAGCTTTAGGTGCAGAAAGGTGCATGGCGGGACACAAATTGAACTTGATTGTATGCTTGTTGCTTGTAGGATGTATGTGTTTGGCAGGAGAGTTGTGGCAATCTTACTAAATCCCACTTCAAAAAACGGTATGATGAATAAAATTTGGAAAGTGATTTATCTTTATTTTTAACAACTGGTTCGGTTTTCTTACAATACACTTAATGTGGAAAGGATGAGACAAAGACATGCTCTATATTTACCCCTCAGAGGGCAAAAGCTTATCCCAGCATGAACTTGGCAGGCTGGCAGTCCATTACTAGGCTAAAACAGATTAACACCATCACAGTCATGCTCTCACCTCTGTGAAAACAGCATCTTCATGCTGTGAGGCAACAGAGTAAGTAAGTGACCCTGCGTTTTTCCAAATTGTGTCAAATGCAGCTTAATCAACACCTGTGCTGCAGCCTATGATGGAAAATATGCCTTTGTAGTGACAGCTAAATTTAGCCTCCTGTTAATCCTGGGTTCAAGACTCATGACTTGCGTTTGTTGAACCGAAAACTCCCATTTCCTTGGTGTGATTGTGTTATAAATTAAAAATATTGGGCCTTTTGCTCATGCTTTGGGTAATAAGCTCTTGGATTTTTATTCTTCCTGCCACAGGCTAGGTGCTTTTCAGCCAAAACAGCTGTTTAATCCACCAGTTTTGTCCCCTCAATTCCTGTGGAGGACAGCCAAATCCTTGTTTACCTCGAACTCTCATCTGTCACCACATTAAGCCTGTCTGTTAACTGAAGCCCTGACACTGCCTGTGATTAAAATATGAATATGATACCTTTTACTTTCAGCATTAGATGCACAGCAATATCCCCACAGATGCTTCTCTATCACACACTGACACAAGTGGGTGTGTGATGACTGTGTTCAAAGTGCAGATGTTCTTTCATGCACACATAGAGGCGCCTACACTCATATAGACCAAGTTGATATCTGTTAGCTTAAAAGATGAGACTGATGATGTTGATTTAAATCCCCAGACTGTATCTAAGTAATACTTTTGTGTACTTTTTTTCTATCCTTTGTGTATACAGACAAAAAAAAAATTACCTGATTAATTTGTTATAATTACGGGGCTTCATACACTTAGGCCCTGATTTACTAAAGGTTTGCATGTGTAAACATGTACAAACTTGATAGCACATACAAAACCTGGTGCACTTGATTTACTAACCAGGAGCGCTGAGGTTTGCGTCTGTTAAACGGGCAAAATAATGCACTCAATCTATTTAGCGCTGTGCCCTTGATGCATATGCAATATGGGTGTTTCAACCAGAACACGCAAAATATTGGGAGCCAAGCATGAAAATGATTGCACAGGCTAATTTTTTATCTTTATTAAGCACAACTGAAAGACAGGTGCAAACCGGCACAACTCTATGCAGAAGTGGCTATAGTTATTGTAGCAAGGACAAGGTGTAGACACCTTAAAGGTGACAGAGGGAGCGCTTCTTTTCTGATTGCGTAAATATTTTTGAAATGCTAGAGGCAAAGATTATTGAAGCATATCGCCTATATGTTGTGTTAAATGCTATGTTAGGCAGGATGTGCTGCTGCGCTGTGGGTCTGCTGGCATTGACAGCCCTCACGCCCTCAGTGCCCGATCTTTGATCCCCTTCTTAAGGGCATTAATGACCGTCATCAGTCCAGATACAGTACAGTGAGCTGCCGACAGTGCACCCCCATTAGCGCACACAGGGCGTACCTAGTGCGTAATAAAAGGTGCCACAGGCTTATTTGATCAATATGTCTTGGGCTGAAAGTTTTATTTTGTCAATAAAAACTATTTTGTTGTCACTGAGAAAACATGTTTTTATTCGCACATACCTGGCTCTACAATCAGTTGTCATACCCTGGTATTCCAGTTATATGCTCCTAACAAGTGAGCTGCACATAAATATTGGTCAGAGGCATCTCTTCTAGTGGACCCCCACCAGTCTTATTTCCCAAGGTTTTATAGTCTCTTTTTTTTTTTACTTCTTATATCTTGCCACCTCCTCTTAACATCATCTGGTGTTCTTGTTGTTTTGCCAACTGCGTTTACTTCGTACTGGCTGTTTAGCACAGTGAATGAATTCTGTGGTTTATTATTAGGACGTTAAGTTTATTCTTTTCAGATACATGAAACTCAAATGCTTAATGAAACTATGAATGTGTACATATGTGTCACCTTAAGCTGAAACATGGGATTTTCATGAGGGGGTGGGTTGAAAAAAAAAAAGTTCTATTTACTTTTTTTTACCTTATTGAATAATTTATAGACTCTATTTGCAGAGGTGTAGATTTTATTTTGGCTGTTGGATGTATTTCCTTGGATGTGTTTAAGAGCAATTTCTTTTCCCAAACACTGATGACATTAGGAAACACAGCAGTCGGTCCTGCAGACACAACTGTTTCTTGACATCAGCTTTTTGTATAAGTGTCTTAAAAAGTGCTTTTTAAAACAGTGCAAAAGCACATTAACAGGAAGTTGCTTTTTTATTTTAATGAAACCAGCATCACATCTTTTGATTGACATCTCACTCAAGATGTCAATAAAACTGATCTTTTTCTACGAGCTATAAGAGCCCATAAGAGCCTCTTTGAAATTAGAAACAACCAAACTTAGTTACTCAAGTTACTCAGCCCTTGGGTAAACATGTCTGTTTAAAAAAAATTTACCCATAAAACTTTTATTGTACATCTTTTGGCGTAGAAGGTAAAAGTTATGAGGAACAGCTGCGGCTCTAAAAGGTGGGTTTGGAGCAAAAATTGCATCTTGAAAGGGAGAGATCCATCCGTCCAACCATTTTCAAAGCCACTTTGTTTCGGAATATGTTGGGAGACTGAAAAAAGAAATGCATATAAAGCAATAATAATCACCAGCCCCCGCTGTATAGAAAGTGCACAATATTTGTGTTTGTATACATATCTATATGGCCTAAGTTTTTTTTCTTCATATGACCAGTACTTGCTGAACTCACATATATGTACTGTTTTTATGTTTGTTTAGGAGGTAGTGTGTGTAAGGAGAAGCCTTTTCTTATAATTACTGTTCTTGTTTTCAGTCTGCAGTTCATCTACAGCGTCATGGCTTAAGGAATAATTTGTCACACCCCACTAGGAATCGGTTCCTTTTCCACCTCTTCTTTCATATGACTATGCTTTATCCACTATGCATGTCACAATTATATGCTCTATATATAAATGATTAAAAATAGCAGACCTAACTTAACAATGTAATAAGAAGAAATTGCCCCAAAGATCATGACTGTCTCTAAATCTGTTTGAATGGGAAAATACAGAAAATGGAGCAAAGCACAAGAAGAAATGGAAGCACAACAGAGTAAAAGAGTTGATGCAAGCAGCCAGAAAGAGAGTGGAAGTCTGACAACAGCAAGAGCAAAAGTTGATATAGAGTGAAAAACTGATTACTTATGAATGCTGAATGCTGCTTCCTGCTTCCTGCTTACACACGCTTGCTGCTTGCTCTCGCTCTTTTGTTGATTTTTATGTTGATTTTATGTT
>JBBBVU010000016.1:4778707-4795338 GCA_037177055.1 Atherinosoma microstoma | reverse complement strand
TCTGAGACTTTCTGGGAGTTTGTTCCAGACATGTGGAGCATAGAAGCTGAATGCAGCTTCTCCATGTCTGGTTCTGAAGAAAGTGGGACCATGCTTATTCAGTCCAGGCCACAATGTGGGGAAGGGAAGCATACAGTGGATTCATAGAGACAGTTTGTTTTGTGTGAATGGGGGATGGGTGGTGGTAGTGAGGAGGTATAGCAGAGAACATTCCAGGAAACTCAGAGGCATAATCTTCTTATCCATGGCAGATTGGTTCAATGTGTGATGTGCACATTTATGTGTGCGCATACATGCATCAATGTGAGGAGATAGGTTTGTGTTTAAGAGGTTTGATTTTCCTCCTTAATATCACTGCCACTCCTCTTCTTCATGATTCACTTACTTCCTCCTTTCGATCCATGTGTTTCACATGACTCTTTTGTGCCCTCCTATACATTTGCTCAATTTCATCAAATACACCAGACCAGGAGCCACACATCTCCTTTTCATGCTCATTAGTGCCACTTTTTGTTTTTGTTGCTCTGTTCTCCCCCTGCATCTAAAAGTTAAAAGTGTAGAAAGTAGCACAAAGGGAGGTTTCCCACTATAAGACTGCTAGTTTTCTTCTGCCCCCTGGTCATGGTGGGGATTCATGTGAGAAGGGGTGGTTGGTTGGTGGAAAGGTGGGAGAGGAGGGGGTAGGGTGCTGCGGACCAGATTCTGCTGATTGTAGGAAATAATACCCTCTAATTTCACCTGCACCTCAAAGAGACAACGGCCTCAGGGACAGAATAGCATAAGGAAGTATTTTACAGAGTGATAAGAAGAAAACAGAGCAAGAGCGAGGGATGATAGAGGAAGAGAGAATGGACATAGAGGGCATGGGAATAGGATGTAACACTAGAATGAGGTTTGGTCTGAAGCCAGTCAGGGAAGATGGAAAAAGAGGACGGAAAGAGGAGAGGCTGCCACTGAGAAGAAAAGTGACTCTGCGAAAGCAAACCACGTCCTTTAGGATCACCCATCCAACTTGCAACTTGCACACATGAGCACACAGTGGCACACGCACATTTGCGTCTGTGTGTGTACTCACAACACTTTTACACACCTGTACCCCCACTTTTCATCTTAACACCTTACTAAAGCACCATTTGCCGTGCCGGTCCCTGTGTATCCTCCCATCTTCCATTTGGATCCTGGTTTCCTTCTCCTCCTTGATAGTCTTACTCACAAACCGTGACTATCTCCCACTGACAGAGCCGCTGTGGATTAGAGGGAAATGAAGAAAGCCAAGTGCAGTCAGCCAGCACCTCCTGCTGTACAGGAAAAGCAACTGACTCCTAGGTCTGCTGCATCCTTGAAAAACATAGCAAGGGCATTTTTTTTAAATCAAAATATTTTCTTCTTTGTTGATTCACCTGTTATTGCAGGTATTATGTGGAAAAGATTATATAAAAAATGTGCATTATTTCAGAGTTCTATCTTTAATTCCATACTTACAGTATCTTCTGTGCTAACAAACCATATATGTAACATCTGTCCCATGTTTTGTATTATAACATGTCTCCATCTGACTGGGAAGCCCTAATAATGATTAATTCTTTATTTAGTCTTGACATGTGTCATCTGCTGATATCATGTTGTGTAACCATTTTCAATGTAAGAAAAATTCCAATATCCTAAAGACGAACTGATAAGTAGATCAGCAGAATAATATTAGTTAATCATATTATTCCCTGAGAACCTTCATACTAACAGACGTTTGCTGCTTTTCCCTTATAAATAGAATATAGATGTTGGACTCACACGATCTAAAAAAAAAAAAATCTGTGTCACCTTGACCTGTATAAGCTTATCAGAGCCATTATTCATGGTCTTTTTTCTCTGTAAATAAAATGGTCAATCAATGATGAAAATGAAGATATATCATCTGCTTTACTAAGTAGATGTGTGACCCAAATTACTCCCCCTTCCGTTTTACATTAAAATAACTATGAAATATAACAAAGCTCATTCCAAGGCAGTATGTCAATATATAAAATCAGTTCCTCATTTCAGCTCAGTTCAATTTTTTTCTTCTTCAAATGATTCAAAAGACCTTTTGCAAATTCTGATACAAAGATGAAACTGGGACAGCACACACTGTACCCTCAGATTGCTCAAGTCATACTCCTCAGAATTAGACAATCATTCCATATTATGTCTTTCTCAATAGATTGCCACAGCAATCTTTTTACCAATGTTTAATTTTTTCTCCAAATATCTATTAAGCTCTGATGTGGCATATGTTGATTATAAAGTGCCAAGACATACAGACTTAACTAGACAACCATTTACTTTTATGCTTTTTTTTTTCTTTCATTTATTGCAGTGTCCTTGCTGGACCTCTTTTATTAATCGGGATCTGTGGGAGTGAGCAGTGCTAGCCAGCACTAAGTAATTCAGCGAGGGGAGAGTGTTTGAGGAGTGTTTGAATCAGAGAATGAGAAACTGAACGACAGAGTGAGCTTGGCAAAGCTACAGCGTTTCACTGCAGAGGTTTTAAATCCTTTAACATGATTTCCCTCATCCTATTAAAGACAGAGCTATGGATAGGAAGACTGTAAAGTATTCCTTACTGGAGGGAGGGGGACTGAGTGAGATGGAGAAAAAGGAAAAGTGAGAAGGACAGAGATTAAATGGGTGTTAAATAAGAGGAATAAATCATCGTTCCAGCCCCATCTCCCTCTGCAATCAGCCTTCTAAATGTTGTCATCACTTGGAAGTTGGATATTACCTTTAATTATTTGTGTTTTGTCTTTATGTGGCCATCAAAGGAGGTCAAATTTGTGTCTGAAGACTGTAAAAGAAATTTCCCAATTTTTCTTTCTGGTCATTTGTTTAAATTGATCAAAATATTTAAAGGAGTCAGATTTATTATGATAGCCATTATCTGTGTGCTTTAACTTCTTGTTTCTTGTTCAAGATTATTTGAAGATCTCGCTCCCTTTTATGTCTTCCCACAAAAACATTGTAAGAATAAATCAACTGTCAAGTCAGAAACATGAGTTATTGTTTGGGAAGGAGTATTCTCACAGGCTGAGAAACTGCTCCGAAGTCTGGTAATTGAGTAAAAAACTCCAGAAAGAAGCATGAGCTGAATGTGGCTGTTTGTTAGCATCCTTTAGTCTCTATGAGCCGGATCTACCAAAGGTATGAGCGTGTTAAAAACGTGTACAAACTTGACAGCACACGCAAAAACATGTTGAAGCTGATTTACTAACGGGGCGTGCAGAGGATTGTGCCTGTTAAACAGGCAAAATAATGCTCGCACTCTATTTTGCACGTTTGCCTTGAATGAATTTACAATGTGGGCGTTTCTGCCAGAACGTGGAAAATACTGGGAGGAGTAGATGCAAATAAGTCAGCTTTGCGTTTGCAATGTGATTTACCAAAAGTGCGGTGGCTGTTTTAGCGTCTATATTTATCACTTCTGAAAAGCAGGTGCAAACTTGCTCCAGCCTCTGGATGAGAGCGTAAAAAGCCCAGTGCTGCAGTACTACAGATGCGCATCAGTCTCATTCACAATATTTTCTCATGAACGGTGGAGGCAACGCATTTAGTTTTCATTCTTTAATTCAATAATCAACACAGCAAACAAACACCACAATTGAACATGAGTTGATAGACAAACGAAACAGAACATTCACAGTTATTGTAGCTTAATGGTTGAAAATCTGACATTGATTATGTCTTTCTATATTCCCCTTCTTGCTAATGTCACATTTTTTATTTTGATACGCACAGTGCACCCCTCTCCTCCAGGCTGAAGGAGAGATGCGTGCTGTGTTGTGCTCTGCCCCTCTCCAAGCTGTTTTCGAGCTGCTGGTATGAGACCCACTTCATTGTCTGTACCCCACCTTCGATCCCTCTCGCCGGGGCATCGTTAACTCACTGCACATAGATGCCAGACTGTCTTCAAGGTCTGCCGATAATAAGATTTGTGCCAGCAGCAACTTATCCATGTCCTCATAAACTAGCGGCTTTTTAGGCTCTGCAGGGATTTTAATTTAATATTTATTATATTTCAGATTTTTATTTGCCTCATCCACTAATATCTCTATCTTCATCGGGTCGAATTTCATTTTGTGCTTTCTTCTCTCCAAACTTGCCGTGCTGCAAACCAAGAAACATGCAAAACCCTCATCTAAATAGGTAGTCTCAAACACGTTTGCACCT
Organism: Atherinosoma microstoma; assembly: GCA_037177055.1. Lineage (NCBI taxonomy): Eukaryota > Metazoa > Chordata > Actinopteri > Atheriniformes > Atherinidae > Atherinosoma > Atherinosoma microstoma. Next base: position 4,791,138 of record JBBBVU010000016.1, on the reverse strand, counting down.
GACGCCTTTTGTGCAATAATTCTTAGTAAATCACATGCAAACCGTGGTACAGCCCCACGCTCAAGTCTTCCTGTCTTGTATTGATCACATTAGTTTGGAATGTTTCCAGTGAGGATGTTTCTAATGATCCTATTTAAATTTATGGAGACGGGATGATGTGAACGCTGGCTAACACAATACAGCACATGACACAATGACCATTCCGTCAAATCGTGCTCCAAAAAGTATTGCTACACAATCTATCGACACTCATATGCAGTTTACATTAACGGTGCAAACTAGCTGTAGAAAATGGCAAGGTGTGTCATGCTAGGTTGCATGCTGAAATAGGAACACCATCTCAGGAGGAGGTGCCTGCTATTTGCACCTGCCTTTGGTTCTTGTTGCCTAGTTAGCTTTGGCGTAGTTGGTCTAAAAAGTGAGTCAAAATGGTCAAACTTGAGAAGAGGAAAGATGGAAAACTAGACTGAATTTTTGTCTTACTGAGAAATAAATTGAATCATGAGGCCAAAGAAGATGAACCCATGTGCAATTCTTCCAATCAGATCCTTGCACATTGTTAACTTTGTTTTTTGGAATGAAAGTTTTCATTCAATTGATTTGATTTTGTAGCCAGTGGCAATTATCAGTTTCTATATTAAAGACTCATTCCTTAACTTTTCGACCTTAAAACTCCGCCTTCCGGACTCCTTTGATGACACAGTGACAATCATTGTGTGCATTTCGCTGCCCAGTCCACGGCTGACAAACTGCCCTATACAACTTTTTCATCCGTGATGCTTGCGTAATGTTGCAGTTGAGTTTTACTCTGTGCATGCGTCACTGAAAAAAGTCGGAGAAAAAATGTCAGAATTCTGACTTTTTTCTCAGAATTCTATTTTTTTTCTTCAGTGGCCTTGATACTCTTCCGTACAAACCCAAACGCCACAGTTTCAGACAATGTCACGTCAACTTCATATTTGCTATTCAGAGTTCTTATGAATTCCTGGAAGTCTGGATCCTTGTCATGACAGCGGAGAACAGAACACTTTAATTGTCTTGTTGGTTAAAAAAAAAGAGAAAAAAACTTAAGATTACCAGCTAAAAATTGCTGTTAGGGTTTACCCTAACACTCACTTATCACTGGAGTGCTTCTTTTTTCTATATGTTCAGCACTTTTCCTCCATAGAATACACACACTCATAATCTGGGATGGACTGAAGGCTAAATATATATGACTAGACAAAAACATGTGAAACAGAGCACTCATGTTATATGAGTTACTTCATTGTATTTACTTTTGATCTTATAAAATTGTCCTGATCAACAAGGTTCAACATTATGTTTGTGGTGATTCTCAATCATCTCGGTCATGTGCAATGGCGCTTATGTGTAAATTACATGACCACTAGCCTCTGACCACTAGTTTTCATGCACCAGTCTTTTGCAGTTCTCCACATGCTTCATGTATGTGTATATTAACAATTAAGTAACTGGTGACAAAATGCATTAAGAATGGCTTTTTTCCCCTAGAGACAGACAGACGGATGATTGTGAAATAAGAATCAAGAAGTGCACCTAAAGTACTGCTTTTTCTATATACACCACCCTGACGCTTCTGAACTTGATGAATGAAAAATTGACTCTTAATGCAATCGCTTTTAAAGCAGAGCCATATCCAAGACACAGTGCGAGAAGACATTAACAGAGGCAGGGTTGTCAAGGCAACAAGCCTATGTCATATGAAGGAAATGTAGCTCTGTCTCAGCACACTATAATATTGCAGTTTGAATTTTTCTGGGACAAATTTGCATTCTATTTGTCACTGAACTGTTATGATGTCAGATGCCTCAGACCATGTTTAAATCATGAAGATGCAATATGATCTCATGTGATGCTGCCTTAATGTTAAATATACGTATGATGATGCTCAGATCTAGGTTTGTTTCCATCCCAATTTGGCCCCTCTCTTTGTTAGAGTAATAGAGATACTTATTTTTTGCCATTTTTTGCTCTTTCCAATTTAGTATTTGTTGTCTAATGTATCTAAAGCTGTGATTTGTGGTATATTGAATGTACCCATTTGAATGTGAGCCCTGATTGATGAGTAACATACAGTTAAGCTCTGAATTTGTTGACTGACTGCTGTGACTCTTACCTTTAAGTATTCTCAAAAGGTTTTTTTCTTTTAGTGGTTGAAAGAGTTTTCAGGATGAGGAGTTCATGGTCAAACCATACTATCTTTCCAGAAGAGGTCTAGCTTTAAAATTGATGACTAAGTGTAACAAACCACGAAACTCATTGAATAGATGTTTTATCAACACAGCTTTATGCGTCTTTTCTTCTTCTTGATTCTTTTTCTTTTTTAATCAGTAATTTATTTAATGCACCAACACATAGGAATTAGAACCCATCTTGTTAAATTTAGGGTTATCACAGAGGTTACTAATCTGTAAACATTTCTAAAACAAAAGAGCAAAGACAAAGGTTTTTTTTTTTCTTATTTGATTGCTTTACATATTAGAATTGACATTGTTTTAACTTGTAAACATATCTGGGAATTAAAACAGCAGTCACAAATGCAACAGCAGTATATTTCCAGAAGAGGGAGCAATTCTCCAACAACTCAATACTAGCAAGGCCTCATTTCCTTTTGCATCTATGAACTGGATTCTGTGGCTTTGCTACTGGCTTGTATGTTGCCTTGATGCACACATTAGTTACCATTATTTAGAGGAGCACCTTGCTCCCTGCCAGTGATTCTATTTATACTCGATTAAGCCCTGTGTTTTTAATAACATTACATAATACATTTGTTCGGTTGAGACATTAATACCCTCCAGCTCATTCCATGTCACATAAAGTTTTATACAGATCAGCCAAGTTATCTGCATTTTGCATTGCTGTTTTCAGCCAGATGTTCAAAATTGTCGGTTGTATTGAAGTTGGTTGCATTAACTCACTTATATAAACAGCAGATTTCCACTGCTGTGTACCAGAGCGGTTCTGACTTTTAATCAGTTTATGGAACAACACAATGTTTCCCACTTCCTTCTTCTGCCACTTTTTGCAGCTTGATGATTTCTCTGACCTAAGGTCATGACAGCAGTGTGAACAACTTTGCTTAACAGGGACAAAAAAACAAATTGGATGAATGAAAGCCAATCCAGTTGACAGTTTAATTCAGCAGAGAGAATTTTCACTACTCTCCCATGTCAATCTTGATCCTGTGATGCAATTCAGAAAAAATAACTTTAGAAAAAAATACAGAAACTCCCTCCCACTCACTTACATTCTTATCAGCTTCAGCTTTACTGTTGGCTTTACTTCCAGTTGTTGGCCCCTTTTAATTCCCCTATCTGACCTCTGATAAGTGGTCAGAGCGCCAGCAACCTTGTCATGGTCTACAGTGTCTAAACTCTAACTTTAACATGATACTGTACCTGAGATCTGCCCTACTGCACAAGGATCACTCAGAAAACTTTCCTTTCTTACTGACCTACAAGAAAGTGTTTAATGGCTCTTTTTGTGTGTGTTTGTTTTGTTCCGTTTCAACGTGCTTTTTGAATCATAGCTGATCTGCTTGTTCAACATAGTGATTTTCCAAACTCACTAACGTTTTTCTTCAAAATATCCCTGAAATGACAGATAATTGAGGTTCTTATTTTTAATCCCCTTTAGTCTATATGACATAATCATTCAAAACATATGTAGCAGGATTGACTAACAGGGATGATTTAACAAAGACCATGTTAAATAAGTGGTTAAACTAGTTTTAATCTCATATTCTCATAATTTGTTTAAGAACTGCATGGACAGTTTAAGCTCCTCAACAGCAAGAGAGTAAAACTATCATTGTTTTTTAATATAGCTGAGGAAATTCATGCAATATAAACAGATTTAATGCCTTAATGTCATAAAATATACAAAATATCTGTGGTGCCATTTAGACTTTGGCTTTAGAACTTCTTCATAACTGAGTGTGTCTGCAAGCTTAATCAAATAACTCCTTATTTGTTTTGACACATAGTAAATTAGAGTCTGAATCTTTGCACATTTAATATAATATCTTCTCACAGAGCATGTCATGGATTGGTTTGTTTGTTTGTCTGTTAGCAACATAACATAAAAGGTTATGGAAGGAGATTCTGTTGAAATGTTCAGGATATCTGATCCGGATCATTGCCTGGATCCAGGATTTTTTTAATGATTATTTACTATTAGGAGATAGGGATGATTTTGTCATCAGAGCCGCTAACTCAAAAATAATGCCGAAATCATTGGCAAAAAATAAATAAAAAAATTATTACAATGGCTTTGCGGATGTTTGTGCTCTCTGAGTGCTTCCAGTTCTTTTTCTCTTTATATTTCAGTAGGTAATTCAGGTAAAATATTTCCTTGGCTTGCTTAATAACTATGTTGTATATCTATTCATACTTTCAGTATGGTGCAAGAGTTTTGAGCCACCCCTCATGTGTTCATATTTAACTGTGAAGGAGTTGGACTTTTTTGAGCAATAGTTATCCAGACTTTCAGAAGGCCTTTAGAAGAAGTTTCTCTCAAAAATTTGGCTGGATTTAACTCATTCTCAGTCCAGTCCTTGTACCTGACTGCTTTTTAATAGAAGAATAAATTATTTTGTTTAAAAAGCCGCCTCACACTGACCTATTGACTATTTAAAGAGTACCTTTAGGTTCTTTTTCAGTCTGTAGGTTACACACATAATTTGTCCTCATCTTTAGTCGCATCAACAAAAGAAAAAAAAAAGTAAAGGATAATACAGTTTAACAAATGTAAAATTGTATTTTAGTCCCAACAAGGTGTTTCCAAAAGAGCTATTTGTACAAAAACTTGGCATATATTGACATGGTGTGCAATGGGTTAAAGAAGATTTAAAAAAAACAAACAAAGATAATCTTGAAAAGGATTTGTACCGCACGTAGCGTAACGTGATGATGTCATTGAGTCGTAACGACGGAGCGTCTTGAATGGCAGGAGTAGCTTTCAGCTAAAAAATTAATTATCTCTACCTATTATAGTTTTTGTTTTATGGCAGTTTAATTGGGATTATGCCAATCAACCTGATATGGATTGAAGTGCATTAACTTCTTTATTATCTTCTTTGTAATGTCTTGTCTCCATTTTGTATTTAGTTTATCTACCTGCATGAGCCCAGACCTCAACATTATTGAAGCAGCGTGAGATCCTCTTGACAGAGAATTGAACAAAAGGCAGAAACATCCAAATAAGAGCCTTGGGAAATCCTTCAAGAGGTATGTTTGGTGTGAGATCCACTCAATCATTACAGTTAAACAGTCTTTTTCTGTGCTTTGATACAGTCCAAAAAAATCATAACCAAATTACACTGTAGAGTGTGTCCATCCATCCATCCATCCATCCATCCATCCATCCATCCATCCATCCATCCATCCATATTTGGTAAAAAGCTTGAAATCTCTGCTTCTCAGCTATCTTTTATGTTTTCCTTCAACATCCCTGCAGCATTTCCAAGCCAAATGAAATACTTGATTTCACTTGTGTGTGCTGCTCTCAGTCTTCCCCATATCTCTCTCCAGTTGAACCAAAAGACATTGAGGTAGAAATGTCCCCTTGGGGCCAAACTCTTCAGATTACTGAACCACCTCAACTGGTGGCATCCAGCACTAAGACACATGCTGTGTCCGAAGCAGAATGTGTCAGAAGCTCTTCATTCTTCTTGTATGAGTCATTTATCCTCAGAGAGGGGTTGTTTTTATATATTTTCTTCAGTTAGAAAGCTTGTCAACACTTAGAAGTGTCCTTGGGCAAGACTAATGTCAATGACACTCCTGATGGCAGGCAAGCACCTTGATGTGGGAAATGAGTAAATGAGAAGGGGAAAAAGGGGGGGGGGAATTCAACTTAGTTAAACTTTAACTGGGAATGTGCTAAATAATTGCAGTCTATTGGCCCCTCTTTATTTTCAGATTCAGAAAGCAGCCATTGTCTTCAAAAACAAATTTAACCCTACTGCATGCTGCCAGTCAAGCACCGAAAGGCGAATGGATGACGTTTTAAAGAGATGCACGAGTTGAAAGAGAACAAAGCTGGGCTCAGTGATGACTGAACCCAGACTCATCAAAGAATCGAGGCTAACAGTCTGGTAGTCCGTAAATGTTTGAGCTTGTTTCTACTGCCCCCAGGTGGCAAATAAAATACAAGTTAAACGTAAAAATCAACAGCATTGTTTTAGTAGCAAGAGAAAAAAAAAACAATGACGGCAATGAAGATTACTATTATTACTGTTGTTGTTATTATTTATCACAGGTTAGAAATCACCCTATTGTATTGAATTCAATATTCCATCCCTGACGCCCGGGTATATTATCCACCAAAGCCAGAATAAGTATGTAAATACATATAAAAAAAAGAAATCTGACGTCAACATGGTGCACAACATCATCAAACAGCAATCAAAGCAAACTGTGTCTTTCAAATGGAGATTTTTTTTCCTTCTTTTTTTCCCCCCAACGTGACGGTTCCAGTAGCAGCACCTTTTCATCTCATTATGCGTCGCACCTTGTCGTCATGAACACTAGCTGGGAGATTGAAATATTACAAGTGTGCGCCCTATAAGCGGGGGAGTCGAAGAGACCGCACTGAGAGAGAGAGAGAGAGAGCGAGCGAGAGAGAGAGAGAGAGAGAGAGAGAGAGAGAGAGAGAGAGAGGTGGGCTGCTCAAGCACAAGCCGAGGGGATCCTCTTCGGTGGATGCATCGACGGGTTTCAAAATAGCCTAAAGTCACTGCATCAACCTTAAATTTTTTATCGAGTTGCCCTCAAACCATGAGGTTCAAACGGAAGGTGCCCGCGCTGTATGTCAGGCTGAGTCTCTGTTTTCTGGCGAGGGCATCAGATACCAAGTGAAACCAAGATAGAGCACCACGCAAGCGCGTAAAGACGAGATTGGACACCTGATTTCGCGGGGTGTCTTTGGAGCGCTCTTTCATATTTTAAGTCAAACAAGCAGTGTTGTAAAGGCCCGAGCAGTGCAGCGAGGCAGATATCCCACCTTGGATTATCATCAGCACGGACAAATGGGGAAAAGAGGACACATCACCGCGTTGACTTTTGAAGCAACGCGTAGGGTCTTGACGCTGTAGCGTTACGCATTTTTTCTCCCCCCCAAACGAGTCTTCTTTATTTTTTCGTTTAAATTATGGTTGCTGCAGCATTTCATGTTTTCTTTTTTTTTTATTTAATAAAGTGTAATATCGGTGGCTAAGAACAGAGCAGGGTGTTGTCAGAGAGGAATGAGAGGAGGAGGGTGCAGTATGAGGTGTGATTTTTTTGGAAAAGCCGGAGAAAGACGGAGACCGAGAAGGTGTACTGACGTGCGAGAGCCTGCGACGCGTTGTCCTCTTGAGAAATAATTGCGATCCAAAAAGAAATGGCCTAGTTTTTAAGAGAAAGAAAGAAAGAAAAAAGGTCGTCGACACGCCGACAGAGGACAGAGCAGGAGAATCGTGTTTTAGATGGACGGGCCGTCATCATCATCATCATCATCATCGCCATCGTCTTAATTCCGGTGCTTGGCTTGCATCGCGTCTTTAAGGTAAGCCATATGTACACCGCCACCTCCTAAACGTGACTAGAGGTTTTCTGTCTGTCGTTGGCTTAATGTGTGCGCAATATGTACACTTTGGTGACTTCGCAGATTGCGCACGTTACTCATCTTGACGCACTGTCAAAACTGAGGAATGAGATTTTAATCTAAATCTTATCGCCACTTTGTTGCCATAGCAGAATTTTTCTTCCCTTTCAGTGGGAACCTTCGATCGGCGTTGCCTGTTGATAAGCTGTCACATCTTAACATCCACTTTGTGTGTCCAGCATCAGAAGTCGCTTTCGCCCTCCCGCTAATAAGAATATATTAGTGTGATTTAATTGGAATCAGCTCATCATGTTCCTCGTTACTTTGACTGGTCGCCCTTCTCAGTAAGACTCTCATTTCCCTCATCTGTGAAGGTATAGATTATATTGATAGGGAATTTTATTACGTTTATTGATGACAGCTTAATTAGACCTCCATGCTTCTGTGCTGCAATAAAACTAATCTCAAGCAGAATGTGTGACAGGCCTTGGATTCAGGAGATGTCCTCTCTAATGAACAAACTCACAACAGCTCTGAGACCCACACATGCACAAACACTAACACACACAGCCACACAAAGCCTGTACCCCTAGAAGATGCAGATAGGATTGTGAATTAAATGCACACACTGATGATCCAGGGAAGGCTCCATTAATATTCAGTGGTGGTTGGGCAGTGCCGAGTTAATGGCAGACAACAGGACCTCTGTTCTGACAGGTCACGGATGAGAAATGGTATGTTTTCATTTTTTAGGGAATGAATGTTTCTCCTCTTTCAGGGATGCAGTGCCTGTAGCTATGGAGAAGTGACATTTAAAATCCATCAGAAAACTAATAAAGTGCTTTTGTAGACTTTTGCAGGATTTTGTTTTACTCTTGTCGGCGTAATGTTGAAATAGCTGTGATTGCTTTCTCAGGCCGGCGACACGTCAGCCTGGTTCCTGGCATTTGGGCTCTAAGTCAAATACAGCAGAATTTGCAAAGCTTGCAATGGCTTCATATACGCAAGAAAACATTTGTTTGAATGGCTTTGAACCCAAATTGTTTAAACAAATGTCAGAGAGAAAGAACCTGAAGCAATAATTGGAGACAAACTATAACCTGTCACAGTTTTGCAGAAAAAGCAGCACCTAATGATCAGTGTGTTATGGGAACATATAACACCTTTATTTTTATATATAGCTGTGTTTATTTCTGAAATGTGTCTGTTTTGTCTCTAGTTATTCTCCTCCAAGTGGGATATTAGGGTACAAGCGCAAGAACAGGGACATCATACAACTAATGTAATAGATATTGCAATTAATATGTGGACTTCAACTGAAAAAAAATGGCTTCAGAGCTCTTTTTTTAATCTCCAATAACAAGACAGTGATAGCTACCATTCTCAGAGCACTGGATCCAATAAACCATAGTAATGCACCTATAAAGCTGATATTGAGGTGAGCACAGTGCCATCTGGTTTTTACAGAGAACATAGAGGATAAGGAAGATAAATGAATAGAAAAAGAAAGAATGACTGCTTAATGGATTGAATGACAACATGAGGTGAAGACTTACAAACCGAAACTAAATGTGTCATCTTAATGTCTAATGAGGTATGTATGGTTGATGTGAATGTGAGTAAGCTGAAGTATTTGTTGGGATGTCTCTCTCGTAAAAGCAGATCTTTCCAAAAAGGGATATGGGGTTGATTTCCAGTGTCTAGATTGTTAATGTGGTTGTTGTTGTTATTTTTTCAGAGGGAGCAACCTCATTAAATGTCTGTTCATATGTTCATCATCACACCTCACCATTAAAATTTAATTTTCAAACATTGTAGGTGTAAGCTGAAATGAAGCCATTTTCCTTATTGAGCTTCATACTCGGCAGCTGTTGACTTGTTCAACACAGACTCAGAATATGACCATGAGCTGAAAAAGGCTTGTTGAAGATAGCAGTTGATGAGTAGGTTGCTATGTGTTTGTTCCGTGAGCCTGCAGACCAGCAGGTTGTAAATTGAGTCGCTGCTAGCATTAAAAATCCAAAGCCAAGGGTTGTAAATTATAAGGTTAATATGTGACATTAGACTGAAGGGATAACTTATGTTTCTGCCATCTGTTCAACCAGAGGAAGATACTATAGGTCACTAACCACTCTAAAAGAACAGAACATATTGTGTCTCATTACCAACTTTCTCATGACCAAGCATATGTTAAAAACTAAAATCTGGTCTTAAAATTTTAACTGAAAGCATTACAAACTGTACAATATTATCACACTACCACCATATCTACATGTAGAAGACACATAGAAAAAGGTGTTGATAATCAAGGGCTATCATATTTAGATCATTTGAAGTGCAAAGTAATGATTTATTCACTTATTATTGTGCTTTTATTTAATTAATTTGCACATAAAGTGTCTTTGCTGTCTGATTGTGAAGAACAACATCCAGACTGTGTGTCAGAAGAAAGATGGGAGATTCTCTGTTCCTGCCTAAACATGATTTTTTCCCCCAAGAATGTCAGGTTAACTCAGTTTATTTTAAAACTCTAATTTTAAAAATAAAATAGAAATCAATCTTAAGAGTTTTTTAAAGCACCATCTCACATGTAAATGACCTGTTATTTAATTATACAGGTTTTTTATTTGTTTATTGATTTTTCTTTAGGGTTTCCCATGTTAATTTAGTTTTTGAAGCAATACAGTCCAATAAAGAAGGTTTACAGAATTGTGCAGATACAGAAGGTTACTATCAAGTGTCCAAAACATTTACACAAGAGCCCAGCCCCTATGCACACAATAAGTTAATCTTAAAGGACTAAACCCAGCCCTTCAGTGACTCAGTGTTGAGAAGATTCTTAATTCTTTAGGATTGCTTGTGTACCTGCATGACACCTAATCACATTGGCTAGCTCTGTAGCTAATTTCACATCTAGTTTTTGGGTTTTTTGAGCACTGTTATAATGTGGTTTTCACATTTGTGCTATTGTCATCAGCACAAGAAAAGCAGGGACGAGCAGAGGCATTGAGCAGCTTTTACTATCCACATATTCCTTCCCCATGTGACCCATGTGATTTCTTTCATCCAGCTGCAGCATCTTTTAATAAAACATATCCTCTATGCTGGATTCATGGTGGAGCTGCTTGGGATCTGAGATTTTAATTTCTGTGAGAAGATGTCAAGTTTGGGGGGGGGGGGGAAGAGAGGTTAAAATGACCCAGCTCTCGTCACAACCCGGAGGAGAAAAGCAGAAGAATAGCTTGACCTGACCCATTATCCATGAGCTAAGTAAAGCCTGAGAAACACATGTGGAATGCCATGGTAACCATCATGTCCAACCTCCTTTGGACAGGACTACATAACAGTCATCCATTAGAAAAACCAGGATAAGAGCCATCCTGTCTTGTAGAGTCTGGGGAAAATATATGAAACACTAAACCTCATTTAAATATCTGGTAATTTAACAGCTTTTATAAGTGACAGAGGCGCAAATGTATTAAACGTGATGCAATCATGTTTCTTGAACTGCAAATTTCCACTTTTAAATTTGTCAAACATGATCCATGAATCAGACTGCATTATTTTATTTTCTAATATGTTTTGGGTTGTTACGCTGATGCTTGAGTTGGAGTCCGAATTGGCATGTGGATTGGGAAAATGTATTTTCTAAGCTGTGGTAGTGTGTGGAACTGCATTTATTAGACAGCACCTGCTCTTTAGAGAGATGTTTGGTGTGTTAAAATCACTAGGATGCATGAGCAGTTTGATATGACATCTGTTGTGTGCACAGTTAGCATTGTCAACTGTATTCCGGATGTTTCTCATGTGTTTGTAATATCAAGCTTGAATTTTTAACATGTAAAATATGAGCTTTGTCTTTCACAACTGTCTCGCTCACTTGTCTGTTTTCCATTTTGAGTTAGAGTAACAAATAATTCACTCAAAACAAGATTAGTAACATTTTTGGACTGTTTTAAAATATATTTACAGAGCAATAAATCCTAAATGACTTTTCTGTAACTGTTCTGGTCCCTCCATCCAGTGTCTGTCAGTTTTTTTTAATTTATTCCCAAAGAACTTTCACAGCAACTAACCACAGCCTTTTTAATGCCATTCCAAGGACTGAGTTGTTTCCCCTCATCACTGATATCACATCTGAAATATCACTTGAAAATTTAACAAACTAAAGATGATTTATGTGAGAAACAGAGCAGTCATTATTTGGTCACCTTTAAGGCCTTTGCTTGCTAGAGAAGCCGCGCTGTATTTGGATTTGTCTGTTGGAACATTGTTCTGCATAAAGATCCTAAATTTTATGAATAATGTGTGCCACTGCTAGAGAGAAGAATCTTCTAGAAACAAAGGGCACGTTGGGGGGGATTTGATTTCCTGTCAGTCTTCAAACTAAAGCAGTTCAGCCAGTTCATCCATAGTGGTAGCAGCTCTATTCTCCTCCTTCTCCACCCTGCTGGTGCCTGACTTTAGGTGGTGCAAGTGGCAAGTAGTGGTCCTGCCACAAGCCTATCCATCTGCTCCATCAAGAGTTTGTCTATAAACCTTTTTGAAAAACCAATCTAAGGAATAGTTCTTGACCCTTTGTTGACGCTACAAACTGTGAACCCTCCGTGGTGGGATAGACATTTTTCCTTTACTGTGTTTTTGATTAGTTGACATCTTGTACTTTTCAACTGTCAAAGTGAGTTGCTGGTCTAGGTAATGGCAGCATTATTGAAAGAAATAACGGGTAGCATCATGTGTTTTTTCTCAAGCACTTTGCAATTAATTTTCCTTCTTTCTAATTGTATTTTTAAAAGTTTAATTTTATATATATGTATATA